>JAOPGA020000506.1:0-104198 GCA_026419775.2 Acrasis kona
ATGTATGGATCTGGATTGTTGAGAATTGATTTCGAAGGCGACGGTGGTAATGTCAATGCTGATGGATCCTTAATGATGAGTTTCGATGATGGTGGTGTTGATGATGTCAACGGAACATGAACCAACATGTCATCCAATCGTGATAATTGTTCCGTCTTTTTTTTGATGGTTTTAATGTAATTCTTTCTTGATGTTTTGGCCATTTTTGATTGACCTTCGAAAATCATTTTTCCATTTTTATCTCTCTTGGCTTCTCTTTGTGATAAAATCATCTCGTCTAGCGGATCTTCGGTGTGACTATATTCATCTTGTTTGATCATGTACTTCATTCCAGAATCATCCTTTAGTTCGAAATCCTTATTGTACCATTTGGTGGTTCCATCGGGCATGGTCACCTCCAACATGTAAACTGGATTGTTTTCGGTGTCATATAGATATTGACCGGATGAGTTCTTTGCTTGCTTGTAGATCAATCTTCCATTTTGATCATATAGGTTGGTGTTGGGAATGAACACCGTTTCGAATCCTGATGCGTCGTAGAATTGACGGTGTGGCTTTACGGGTAAAGCATCAATGATTTGCTCCGAAGTTAATTCGGTAAAGTTGGCATCGAATAGAGTTGGTTGTTTCGATGTGTATAATGGCTCTCCTCTGAGATTGAAAGAAAGTCTCTTCATGATCCAATCACTTTGCACTTCGTTCTTCTTGTCGTCATAAATGATGCTGGTGTCAATGTCATCATTGAGGTTGACTTCTTGTTCAGGGATCGCATCATCATAAATGAACATTTCTTGAGGATTAAAGTTTTTGTCGTTATACTCTAGATCATCGTTCACTTCGACATTTTCGCCGAAATCTGGTGGAGGTACGCTTAGTCGCTGCTCGCCTTCGCTCGAATTTGGCGCCAGGATTTCCTTATAGAGCTGAGCTCTGTCCAGGTTACTCTTCACGATGCTTCTGATCATCTTGGCGGTGTAATCCTTCTCTGGATCGGCCACTTGTTCCGTGGCCTTCTTGATGAATGAAGTCATGATCTTAAAGTCGGAAACTTTCATTGCGAAATGTCTCTTTGGTTCGATTTGACCCTCCAGATTGCGCAATTGTTTTATTAACAAGTTTTGTTTCTTACGATCCGTTGTTTTTGTGAATTCATCGATGGCGTCCAATAATTCTTCGCCCATCATTTCTGGATCTAGTGGTTGATCTTCGAACCCTAAAGCTCTTGTTATTCTTTTTCCCACTTCTAGCATTCCTTCGTTTTCTCTGGCCTTGCGTGATTTTTCCTCAATTTCAGCCGCATATGCACTTTGTTCTTCGTCAAGAAGATGTTCGTTCACGCTATCAATCAATTGTTTATCAATTACAATACCCTTTTCGTTGGCAAAAGCTTCGGCTTCCTCTGCGGTGATTTTACCCTTGATTAACTTTTGTTTCAACTGAGCTTCTTGTGTGGCCTTTTTTATTGAGATTATTGTATCCAAGGAAAGCGAGTTACTCGGCTCTGGCTCTACATATTCTTGGTTGGGCCTTTGAATTTTCTCTACTGGGCTATAAGGTTTTATCCTGTAGCGAGGCTTAAGTTTATCAACATTGATTGTTCGACATATTGGTTTTATAACCGGTCGGTGGCAAGTGATTGAATATATCCTTCCCCTTGCTCTCAACATGTGAAAAAAGGTTGACAATTACTTTACAAAAAAATTTGTTTAGAGTTTGCGACACTATTTTTTAAACCAGACCGAGTGGTCCTCTGGCTTCTACCAGAAAAAGTATCATGAGCTATAGTGGACTGAAATGAGATTCTTCGCATTCACACCAAACAACAACTCCAAGAAATTTATTGATAAACGTTTTCGATTTAATAGAATTTGAATCAACATCATCAATCGAACGTGGTGAAAACTAAATTTTATTTATCCACAAAGGAAAGATAAAATACAAAACGAGTTCAAATTCACAAATATATATACTTTATTGATAACTAGACTTGGGATAAATAAATTCAATCAAATTCTCCCAACTCATGTGTCTCTCGTCTTCATCTTGTTTCTTTTCATCATTGGTCATTAACCATATATTACTCCTCTTGCTCTCCGATCGATTCGCACCTCCCAATTCAAACACTAGTTTTTCGCAATACTTTACTCTCGAATTCGTTTTACATTCTTGAGAGAAGGCACTCGTCAAAAAAACTGATTTTGATTCGAAAGGTAATGTGGAATGTTTAAATCCATGTCCTTGCTCAGAAACAAATTTACCAGCTTTAATGCTCTCTTTTATCCATCGAGCATTCACCACCCATTTGCCCTGCACCGCTGCTCCTAATGTTTTTAATGTGCGGACGCCAGGCGGTGCAATCACGTGCGTGGTATCTGGGTGATAATCATCTTTGGCTTTATCTTCATAAGCCTCTCCTCCTAGCTCAGTAATGGCTTTGATCATTTCCAATTTATCTTTTGATTTGTAATTCTCCAACGAATCTTTAAATCCTGAAAATGTAACAATGTATTTTTTAGGTGTGTTGTTGTTATTTGATTTCTTTTTGGATGATGATGACGACGGTGGAGAAGAAGGTGGTGGTGATTGGTCTTGTTCCGTTTCGGTTTCTTGACGAGTAGGAGACGCCGGTGCATTCTCCATTTGTATTTTTTTCCTTCCAGTCTTCTTTTTGGGAGTAGAAGATGCTTCTGAAGGTGGTTGGGAACTGATTGATTCTTCTTGAGGAGGCGTAGATGATTGCTTTCTCTTTTTTTTGGGAGTCGAGGTCGATTGGGTAACTTCTTCGACAGTAGTTGTTGATTGGGAAGATGTGGGTGATTTGGATGATTTTGTTTTTTTTTTGGGCGTCGATGTAGATTGACTGCTGGATGGTGGTGCCGTGGAATCCTTCTTTGGTCTTCCTCTTTTTCTTTTAACGACTTGACTAGGAGTAATGTTTTGTTCGTCCTCTTGATCAATTTGCGTCAAATCTTCATTATTTTCTTTTTCCTCTTCTTTTTGTTCCTCTTCTTCTTGTTGCTTTTGTTCTTCTTCTTTTGGTGAATCTTCAGGTTGATTTGGTTCTTGTTGCACATTTTCTTCTTCTTTTGCGTTGTTGTTGTGATTATTGGATTCTTGACTTGATTTGATGCTAGTTCTTCTTCTCTTTTTGGTTTGTGTCGAAGAAATTACCTCATCTCCGTCTCTTGATTTTGAATCTTTATCTTCGTCATCTTCTTGATCGCGTTTACGTTTCAAATTTGATTTTTTATCTTCGACTTTTTCTTTTTTGAGCGATGTTGATGCCGATGGACTATTATTCTGAGCTTCTCTGTGATTTGATAATTCTAATTGATACTTGATGTTAATGGTCTTGTATTTTTCTTCCAATTCGGAAATCTTTTCTTTGGATTGAGTCAATTCTTGATTAAGTGATTCGATCGATAGATTAGATTCTTCCAATTTGGATTGCAAATCTTCAATTTCAGATCGAGCATTTTCCAAATTAGATGTGATTTGTTGTTTGGATGTTTGTTCCTTCTTTTGTTGTTTCTTGTTGGACTCTACTGTGGTTTTTAATTCTTTGATCGTTTCTTGTAACGTCGAAATGGACTCGTTGTGTGTATTTGATTCTGATTCGAATTGTTCCAATTTGGTAGATTTTTCGTCCAATTTGGATTGAAGTTGATTCAATTCAGAAAGTGATGTTTCCTTGTCCTTATTGGATTGTTCCTCTAGTTGAGCGTATTTTTCGTTACTTGATTCTAATGACTGCTTGTGATGTTCTAGTTGTGTGGTGAGATTTGCATTAGTGATTAGTAATTGTGAAACTTTATCAGAATCATGTTTGGAGCTAGATTGGAGTTCGGTGAGTCGTTGTTGAATTTCGCTCATTGCATTTTTAATTTCCATCTTTTGATCAGCATGGTCCTTATTGCTCTGAATGGCTTCCAATCGCAATTGTTGAGATTCTTTTTGGAAAGTATCTAATGTTGATTTTAATTCTTCATTTTGTTTTTTGAGCTCTTCATGTTGATTAGATAGTTTTTCATTTTCCAATTGATGTAAAATTATTTCTTGTCTGAATTTCTCGACCGTGTTCATGGATTCCTTGTATTGGTCGTTGAGTTGAATGGACTGCAAGTGAGTGGTTTCGATTTGTGATTCGACTTGTGATAATTTTTTAGATCGTTCGTTCAACTCTTCTTGTGTGGCTACTAATTGTGATTTTAATTGATCGACTTGATCGAGTTCATGTTGTAATTGATGTTTAATTTGTTCCATCTCTACATTGTGTTTTTGTGCTTGTTCGTCTTGATCGTGTCTCTCTGTTTGTTGCTTACCAGAAAGTTCATTTTGTAACCGACCCATTTCATTTTGTAAAGTTTCTTTTTCACTTTGCACTCTAGTCAACTCCGAAACATGATGTTGAATTTGTTGATCTTGTTGTTGTGTTTGTGATTCGAGCGATTGAATCGTTGATTGAAGGGACTGTGCGCGATTGTTCTCCTCGTCGAGTTTTTGTTGTAATTGAGAAAGTGATTGTTCATAATGCTTGCGATCGGTTTCTGCCTTTGATAGCATGTCTTGATGTTGATTGGTTAATGCTTCGAGTTGACTTGACACGTCATCGATGCGACTGGTTAACTCCGATTGAACTTCCAGGGCTGATTTGACTTTATCGTTCGAAGAAGTGAGCTGAGATGTGAGAGTGAGGATGGTTGCATCACGTTCCTCGACGCTCGTCCGTAATTCAACAATCATTGGTTGTATCTCTTGCATTTGTGTTCTAAAGTTATTTAATTGAGCAATGATGTTACTGTTTTCATTAAGCATGTTTCTTTCTCTTACAAGGTTTTCTTCGCGTGCACCAGTGGCTCTCTCGAGTATGGAAATTCTATTGTGGAATCTTTCTAGTCTTTGGGTGACGAGCTCGCGATCTCTCTTTATTGCTTCGCTTCCATCCTTGAATAATTGAGGTATGCTTTTCAGTTCCTGCTTGCATTCTGAAATTAATTGTCTGGCTAAGTTTGTTGCGCTTTTTAGACTGCTTTGTGTGGTGTTCAATTGTTGCAGTCGTTCAGCACATGATGCTTCGGATCTGGAAAGCTTGTCGGAGGCATCATTTAACTCCTTCTTAAGACGCTCTGACTCTTGCCGTAATTCTTCAACTTGTGATGAATTTGTGGTGGCATTCTGCTCAAGTGATTGTATTTGGTCTTTGTGTGAACTAATTTGTTCATCATACTTTTCTTTATCATCTTGGATGCGTCTTTCTAGTTCGCGTATGTGCGCGGTATACTGCTCATTTTTTCTAGGGTCGTCCTCGTCTTCGGGATCCTTGTCTACCTCAAATCTCTTTCTCTTTTTCGTAGGGGGACCTTGCTTCATTGACTCGATTTCAACATTCCCTCGGCTTTGTAGCATAAACATTTCAAATTTTAACGCTGTCACAGTTATTAATATAAATTTTATTTCTATTACGTACTTGCCGAAGTCATCATGTGGTTGTGTGACTGTACTTGAAGTTCATTTAGTTTCCCCTCAAGGTGAGTTTTCTCCGCTAAAAGTCTGCGGTTTTCATCGTGTAAATGTTGAATTCGTGATGATTCACTTGCCGAGATCATCATTATGCGACCTCAATTTGCTGACCACGTTGAGTGATAAACAGTTATTTTGAAAAATCTAGTTTTAGGTTGAAAGTCAACTTCGATTTAAGAGTTCACAGAAGACCTGGAAGGATAATTTGAGAGAACATAAAGAGGATTATTTTTAATTGTAACCGCTGCAATTCGAATAAAACACTGTAATTCGAATAAAAACAAATGCATTAGTAGCGAAAGCCTTGTTATGAATTGATTGAAATTTTTATTTTCTGCAGTTTGGCCTCTACATCTTAAAAGTCTTCTTAAATCTATTTCTTCTTAGTTATTTCTAATGAGTCGATTTCGAGATGACCCAAACATTGTTCACGACAACCTGGAGATTGAATTGTTCACAAAATTTGTAGTTTTTGTCTTTGCAAATGTATGTAATGGTTTTCTATATATTCGTTCGTCCTAAATCTGCTGCATGATTCAAGTGTTGGTGAGTCGAAAAGACGTCTTATTATTCTTGTTATTTCTCTCTACGTCTATTATTATAAGATTATAAAACCCTGTAAAGAATTTGGTCCTTGAATTTGGTCCCACTTACCAAACGCTTCTTGGGATAATATTGTAACTGTTACAGAAAGCCTATCACGTGAGAGCCACTTTTGTGTCTGTTGCGATCTATTTTTCACCAACTCGGAAAATTGAAGGAGATATTCTGAACTAATTGTAACCGCTAGTATTTATTTAGACAACGCTGCTTACGCTCCGCCGCTCCTAACTTCCCCTTCGAAAACGAATCATGATGAACGCAAACCCTTCCAACAGTATGGCTTTTGTTGCCTTTGCCAATTATAATAAGGGAAACTCAAACAACAGCCTTAAGAAAGAAAGGGAAAACATAACCCACTCTCAAGAGATAATTACTTACTCGAATAATGTGAAGCACATTAAAGCACAAACCAAAGCGATAGAAAAGTTTGAGTTGGAGCAGGCCCAAACTAAAATCGCCAACACAAAATTAAATAACTTCTTCGGGAGCATAAATGATTTCGTTCTTGAACACACGCCAAATGAGACAGAAGATTTTAATTCGAAAGAAATGTGCCACTATCAATAGGTGACGCTTGTGAGGGTTACGAGCGAAGGTCGCCAAGTATTAACTTCAAAATGAAGACTGTAAATTAATGTTCTAAACCTTGTTGTATTTAGCTTAGCAAGCACTTTGTCTTTCACAATAGTAGCAATTAAAAGAGTTAAAAGAATGTTTTATTACTAACAAGTGCCAGGTTATGATTTCACATGAATGATTCTACTCCAACTTTATGTCTAATGACCATACTTAACTTTAGTTGGCATCCTTGTTTGCTCTCATGTTTTCTACGGTGTTGTATTTGCTCGTTGTACTTGTGTGTGTTTTTGTAAATCATGAAAGAACTTCCTGTCGTCGACATAAGTGCTTTCGTCAAACCTGATTCTTCATTTGAAGACAAGGAGAAGACAGCCAAACACGTGCACAAAGTGTGTAGCGAAATTGGATTCTTCTATCTGGTTGGTCACGGAATCTCAGACGAGGTTGTGAATGGGGCACACACACAAGCAAGAGAATTTTTTGCACAACCCAAAGAAGTCAAGGATGAAATTAGTATCCGAAAGTCACCACATTTTAGAGGATATCAATGTTTGGGGGAGAACGTCACTAAGGTAAGACATTTTGTTCCTGATGCTAAATGAACTAGAGCAAAAGGGATTGGCACGAAGCCATTGACTTGTACAAAGATGTACCGCCAAACGACTCCAACCCCATACACGGACATAATCAATGGCCAGAAAAACCCGAGAACTTCCGTTCTTTTTTTGAAAATTACGATCAACAAATGGACAAGCTTGGACGATCTGTAATGAGAGCAATTGCCATGAGTCTTGGGCTTGAAGAACATTATTTTGACAAGTACATTAATGACAGTTACATGTGCATGAGAATTATCAACTACCCTCCACTTAGCGACGCTGCAGAGCAAAAGGAAGAGAACGTTGGAGATTCTTGTGGTGTTCATTGTGACTATGGACTTTTGACGTTCGTAAATCAAGACTCAACCAAAAACGCATTATGGGTTCAGGACCAGTCAGGTGAATGGATTAGCGCAAATCCTCTACCAGGCTCTTTCACGGTAAACCTCGGAGACATGCTCAAGCTTTGGACATCAAACTTGTACCAATCAACACCACACAAAGTCATTCACACAAACAGCAAAGCCCAAAGAACGTCCATCCCATACTTTTTCGAGCCAAACTTTGATGCAATCATTTCGCCATTACCACTCTCCGACAGTCTCTTTGAAGGAAAAAAGAAACCAGAGCCATTCCAACCTAAAAAATATGGAGACCACTTGACATCAAAAGTACTTGGTAACTTTACATTTGGAGACACATTAGTAAAAAAGGGTTACAATTAAATTTATTATTTTTATTTTTCAACAACACCTTTCATCATCTTTTCCACCAAAGCTAACCCACCTCTAAAATCATCTCGCTTGCTCTTGTATTTGCTCAACAATGTTGGATTCGAATTTAATGTATGATAGAAACTGGCTAAGCTCTGGAACGGCCAACCCTTAAAATCTGCAGTCAACTCAACGTAGGTTTCGTGTAGCATTGGTAAGAAAGTTCTGCTTCTCTCCATGTACTCGTTCAACGATTTCACATGCTTGTCATAATCTTTGATTCCAATGAAGGGAATGTTGTAACCAGTTTTCGTCTTCTTGTTCGGCTGCTCTGATTCTTGATCGTTTGTGGGTGGCGGCGTGCTGAGGCTCAAAATTTTCGCAAAGTAATGAAGGGAATTAGTGCGAACTGCATAGCTCTTGTGTGCGCCGATCAAATCCATAAACTTTTGCATCATGTTGTTTTCGATTAACTTTTGTACGTTTTCAATGTGGTGCTTGATGCATTGGTAGAACAATCTCCATGCATTTCTGTTAAATTCTATATCGGCACCATCTGCGCACAACTCCAAAACTCTTCCCCAGAATGACTCGTCGTTGGATACTAGAGCGTAAATGCTTGGACATTTTATCAAGTGTCTGTAGGCCTCCAACACGTACATACGGGGCTTGTACGTGCGATCGCGGTGCGTTGATACTTCTTGACAAATAAAATCCATCATTTGCATCATGTCTTGTGCTACGATTTCACATCGCTCCCTCCTATATCCATTCAACTCATCTTCATCATCAAATGACGAATGCGAGGGTTGCCTAAATATTGTGGAACTGGATCCGACTCTATTGGTTGCGGTGGGACTTGAGGGAGTGGGCGGTGTTGTTTGGTCCTTCTTTTTGTAGAGATTGAAAAAGTTGAATGCTGACTTGGTCTGAGAGGGCCCGGATTTTTGTTCGGGAGATCCGGGTGTGGTTGGGACGGATATGGGAGAGGTTGCAATGGATGATTGTATTGATGTTAAGCCTGTCGCAATGTGAGTGGACCGCTTCTCTAATGCTTTCACAATTCTCTTACAGATCATGTACTTTGCAAATTTAGCCAAAAAGGCACCACCCATAATGGTTCCTTGGTGCATTCTCTTTTGTTGTGAAGTGTCCAAAATCTCTTTGAGTGCCTTGTGGAACGTTTTACCTTCGATCAGCATGTCAATCATATTGACGCTCCATACTTGAGTGCCGCCTTCTTTGTCTTCATCTTGCCGATCGGTCGAGAATGCGTCGTCGAAAAAATCAAGTACTAAACTTGAAATAAGAGGTGGTTGACTATTTAATGCATGACCCATCGCACTCTTGATTAAATCATTGATGACCATATCGCTCTGTGAATAAGTCTCCGTCAATAGTACTCTCCATTGACGTTCTTGGAGTGATGGGAATATTCTGGCGACTGCGTGTTGGACATGTTGTAATTTGCAAGTGGCCAATAGACGTAGGTTGCTTACGAGATCCATATCATCGTCTCTTAAAAGCTCGAGGATGGGTGTGCTGGCTTCGCTCATGAAGAAGAGCATTTGTAACAAAAATCTTCCAAGTTGACTGAGTGACCTGGAGCGATGTCCCAACAGTTTCCACAAGTGTTCGCTCAAGAATATCGTGTTATTGAACTTCAAGTGTCTCTCGATGGAATCGATCAGCATCTTGATCTTGTTGATTAGTGTTGGATAAATGTTAAATGTTTTCTCCTCCTCTAAAAGCGAAACACAAATACTGTCCAAATAGTAGAACAACATCATGTCGCAAATCAATTTATGAACACTCTCGTCGAACATTTGTTTGATTAAATGTTGAACGTCAATTCTGTATTCGTACAGATCGGTTGGAACCTCATCGCAGAAAGTAACGGCTGTTGCTAAGCAATATAAAGAATGTAGATCGCAATTAATGATAATGTCATTGAAGCACTTGATGGCTTTTTCAGTCTTGATGTACTCCATAATAAAGATGCTGACTTTTGCATGAACTAGTTTGTCCTTGCAGTTGTTAAATAAGCTCAATAATGTTTTAAAGTTGTTGTCTTTGCTTCCATCACCAACGCTCGTCATTAAAAGTGAAATGTTCTTCGAAAGAATGTGCTCATGACCTTCGATCATGACAGGAATGCTCTCCTTCAGGGGTTTGTTCAACCAAATGTAAAATGTGTCCAAAAAGACGTTTTGATTCAAAAAGATGCCACGAATATGTTCCGAGTTGATTTGGCTTGGATGCTGCACTTTCGCCATGATGCCGTCCATGTCCTTAAAGTCGTGTTGTCCGATGGGACTGTTTCCTCCTGCATGGTACCAACTGTTCATGGGATCGTAACGATGTCCATTATCCATTCTGATCAGTAAGATGTGAAGGTACTTGATGTAATTTGCGTGCGTGAACATGCGGTAAGTTAATGTTCCCAAATCAAACTCTGGAATTTTGTAGGATATGATCTTTCCATCTCTAACAACTGGTGGATTGTCGAATGTCTCTCCATCTGCAGTGGGTAGACGTCGAAGTGCAATTTGATGCTTGCAACCTTCGGTTATGGCGTCCAAGAAAGGACCTGTTGATGAGGCATTGACTTTGGTTAAAGATCGCTTTCCTCTTTGTGTTTGAATCCAATTTTTGATTCCTTCCTCTTCTCTTTGTCTGGCACCGACGTGGTTTAATGTAAGGTTGGTGAGATCTAATCTGGTCATGACGTGTATACCGTCATCTAATTGTCCATGAACTACGCATTTCAATTCGTGTGCAAAAGGTGCTCCTTGTTGGTTTGGATTCAAGGACAGTAATCTCCTTCGTCGTAAGACACGTTTCTCCAAGACACCAGATATAGCATCTCGCACCTTGATTTGGTTCGACATGCGAATGGATGACCATAAATTCAAGTACCTCCTTCCTCTTCCTTTCACGCTCACTCTTCTCATTAGTTGGCTTTCTTGTTTGAGATCATCATCTGCTTCTTCGACTTGACAATCAGGCTCCTTGATTCTTTCGACTAATCCTGAAATCTTATGACTGGGATAATTTTGTATTTTCAATCCCATCAAGAATTGGAATTGAGAAGAATGAGGTGGCAGGAATGGTAATCCCATCATGATTACCGACCACTTCAACATGGCAGTTTCGTATTCTTCAAATGTGGCGTAGAATTCTGGTTTGGGTTCGATGGGCATTAAATTAGACTCCCAGGTTTCTGCTAATTCTTCGAGCCTCGATGACTCATCTCTTGTTTCGAGATCATCGCCATCAGAGTCCTCTTGTTCATCGTGATCTTCCGTGTGTTTGGTTGTTAATTTGTTCTGAACCAGAGGTCTGTAGTATTTTCGTCCCATTGGCCTTGGAAGTTGAAGGTAACCGAGTTTTCGCTGAACAGAGAGCTGCCATCTCTGTAAACCCTTTTCATACTCTGTAAAATTTGGATAATCTTCCGGTTGTGGCATGGCAGAGTACAGCTCTGGGTCGTGAACGTATTCGTAAGAGTCAACTAGTCTTTCGAATTCCTGCTCTTCGTCATCGCCAATACCGTTTTGCTTCATCAAATTCATAAGCTTACTATCGTACATACGCGAAAATTTTCCTCTGTAATTGGGGTTCACATCCTGGTTAGGAATAGGGTTGTAGAATAAATCATAAAAGGTTCCATCGTCTCCTAAGAAAACTGGCTTTTTGGAAAGAATCCTACGACGTCTGTTCTCTTTTTCTTCATCCTCTACTTTTGAGTCCCCCGAGATTGTCTGTTGGGATTTGTTATTTACAGGTTTGTAGTCTATTTTAAGTAAGTTCTGGCTCTTGTGCTGGTCATAGTGATGTAGGAGCTTCATGAAGTTTTGCTGCTCGCGTATAATAGCCTCGTTGGCCTGAGCGTTTTCATTTGAGTCCGACGATTCATAGCTTTCTTCCGTGTGTACGAGTAAAGGTCCGTTATAAACTTTATTCAACCCATTAAGCTCGTAAGCTGCGTTAGTCAACTCTTTGATATCGCACTTCTTTGACATGCGTTGAAGTACACTTTGACTACCCTTTACTCTTTCTTTTACGAGGAGACCTAACTTCCGCTTTCTCTCCATCCTAGTTTCAGCTTGCTCTGCATAAAATTTCCTTCTGCGAGTAGCACGCTCATACGCGATGTCTGACTTGAATCTTTCTAGTCTTGAATTATTACTGGTCGGTAGAGAGGCTTCAAACTTGTCTGCTTTTTCAGACATATATCTCTCGAAACTCACATCGTCCATGTCCCATAGGTATCGGACGACGTTCGAACTCATTGTCTTCCTCTCTCAGTGTAAGACAAGTGACAGTTGATAGGTGATTTCTGCTCAACTTAATTGGTAGATTTCGTAAATAAAAAAATACAGCGAACGACGCACTTCTGACAGTAATGCATTGTTCGATGATAGCACCAAAGCTCAATGGTATCAAAACCTAATTGAATATGAAAATGGTCTGTTCGGACTTGTTTGGTTAATCACCAGTCGTTTTGTGGTCTTTTTATCGATTTTAACATCATGATTACAACCTACCCCAAAGATTCATTAATTTCCATCACTCAGCTCTCGAATCGTTCGGATAGAGGTTTGAAATGGGCTCAATTTTAAAATGACCAGGGAAATGACAGCCAAATAAAAACAGTTAAGAAAATAGGAAAATTCTAAGCCCCTCCTGTTATAGACTTGATATATAATCTTCTGCACATGCCTATCTAACAAAGCGATTACAAAAATATCTAGAACAGCAGATATAACTGCTGTTATTTTAGTCCACTGCTTTTAGTGATAGCTGCTCAGTTTTCTGACTTTAAGTTGTACGTGATGCACTTTGGGATTGTTGAGGTTGACGAAGAGACAAATAAAAATAGAAGCATTTCCTGATCAACCCTGCACAACAAAACAATTTGATCAAAGACAACAACAATACAATATGGATCCAAGACTACAGAGACTATTAATGGGTGGGGGCATGAATGCCGCACCAATGGGAGATCAACCACAAGTAGATACAGCTGAGCAAGTATACATTTCCTCGTTAGCGCTTCTAAAAATGCTCAAACACGGACGTGCGGGAGTACCTATGGAAGTTATGGGTTTGATGTTAGGAGAATTTGTCGACGATTATACAGTAAAATGTGTTGACGTTTTCGCTATGCCTCAATCAGGAACAGGTGTTAGTGTAGAAGCAGTTGATCCTGTGTTCCAAACAAAAATGTTAGACATGTTGAAGCAAACAGGTAGACCAGAGATGGTAGTTGGATGGTATCACTCTCATCCTGGTTTTGGATGCTGGTTATCAGGAGTTGATATTAACACACAACAATCGTTTGAGTCTTTAAATAAGAGAGCCGTCGCTGTTGTGGTTGATCCCATTCAATCTGTAAAAGGTAAAGTCGTGATTGATGCCTTCCGGTCCATCAACACCCAACTTGTCATGTTTGGACAAGAGCCACGCCAAACCACATCAAACGTAGGATTCTTGAACAAGCCATCCATTCAAGCCTTGATACACGGTCTTAATAGACACTACTACTCCATGCCCATCAATTACAGAAAGAATGAATTGGAGCAAAAGATGTTGTTGAACGTACACAAGAAGACATGGACAGAAGGCTTAAAGTTGGAGAAGTTTGATGAGCACGAAAAGAACAATGAGAAGATGTTATTAAACATGGTAGAGCTTGCCAAATCATACAACAAGATGCTACAAGAGGAAGCAAAAACAACACGTGAACAATTTGCCATTCAAAATGTTGGAAAGCTTGACCCCAAGAGACATTTGGAGAATGACGTTGAGAAGTTGATGGGAGATAACATTGATCAGACCATGGGAATGATGTTGGACACGATCATCTTTTAAAATACTTTTTATTAAATTGCACTTCTTGTTGCTTGTAAATCACCTGGTAATGATTTGTTCCAACTTGTCTTTGCTTGTTGTTGTGGCTTATATAAAGGCTCATTCAACTCTCTCACCATGTACCTCAAAAACTCTGAAGGAACAATCAACTCCTTGTTCATCTTTGAAACCATATCCAATACTTGTGCTAATTTTGGACTCGAATCAACCAGCAAACGTTCCCTCTCATTGATGGTCAACAATTCGCGATTACGAAGCATAAAGTTGGCATCGTCATCAGCGGTCGCGTCGCTCAAAGAACCCTCCTGCAAATACATGTTCAAATGTCTCCACAACACCAACAACAACCCTTCAATAATTGTTTGGCGACAAGAAATCAAACGATCCAACTCGCTCAATCTACTAGATAATCTCTGCAACAACACTGCAGAATTACCGCCACGATTCGTTGCAGATGTAAATTCCGAAGATCGATTTAAAATTCCCTGAATGGCCTGTGGTGATATCCTATCCACATCCAATAATTTTGTAGCGGTCGCCTTTCGATGTTCCATATTGGATTGAATCACAACCAAATTGTACTTGATTAGCGAATACAACATGTCCATGCTTGGCACTCTATGGAACGATGATGAAGATCCACTCAATGGAGTCACTTGGAATAAAATGATGGGCGACACCATCTGATTCAACAATAATGAATTTGTTGCATTTCGACAATACCCAACTACATTTCTAGTAATGTGCAATTTATGATCTTGTAAATCTTGACCGAATGTAGATGGAGAAGATGACGAAGATGGACCATGTGATAAATTGGACGATGAAGATGGACCTTGTTGATCGTTGGTCATGATTGACTCTTGATCTTGACAACAATAATTCATGGCCTGCAACATGTGCGATTCGAAATTAGAAATGCATTTTCTTAATTTTTCTCTCATCAGATCTACATGTTCCGATAATAAATAAAATAGACTAGTCACTAGACGAGCTTGTTCCAATTTACTCTTCAAATCAGAATCATCGTCGTCATTTTCAAAATCATCTCTTTCGTTCATGACCGATCTTTGATTTGCAAATGGTTGTGCATCTTTTAAAATTCGAATCATTTCCAATTTCATCTTGTTTACGAATCCAATCACTTGCTCCGCCACTTGTTTGTTGTTCTTCAAGCAACAAGTAATGGCAGTGATCAATCGAAGAGCGGGAACTAGCAACTGATCTATATCGTTCATTATTGCACGCTTGATTCATAAATGGAATCCAAATGATCATCTTCATCTGCATCATCACCATGTTGAATTCCAAATTTGTTGTAAATGCGACCGGACATTTGTACTAACGTGTTTCCAGTTTTTGATTTGTTTAGGAATTTGGATTTGGTCAACAAGTGAATGATATCCAATCCAGCTAATAACTCCGATCCATTTGGAACTTGGGCGACGCTTAGTAATAAACTCATTGTGTTTTCGTACAAGAACAATGCATTTAAATTCTTGCGATCGGGTAATGTTTGGTGATGTGATTGATTGTGGAGATTTGAATGAGGTGCAGATGTCGAAGATTTGAGTAAGGACACCAAAGCATCTTCTTCGTTCTCTACTGCAGCGCTCACGAATTGTTGCAAGAGACCTGTTTTGGATAAATGTTGAATCCATAATCCTCTTCCTGCATCGTAGACTAGTAAGCTATCGATGGCGCTCAATGCAACTGCTTTCCAAATGTTATTTCCGTCCAATGCATCTCTTGAGATTCGTGACAGTAATGGAATTCCAAATTGATTCAAAACACGATCATTTGCATTGTATACATCTTGATCGAATTGTAGTGAATTGGCGCCGGTTGATTCGATTTGGCGCGTATATTGTAAATATTGGAACAATGCGCTATTGAGGTTACCTCTTGTTTCTGGTGTCATTTGGTGGCTTGCATCTCTCAAAATGCATTTGGTCAACCCGGTGAGTAACCATGTACATTGATCGCTGCTCAATAAATCAGAATTAGTTTCATTATTGGTTTGTAATTTCTTTTCACGAAGTTTGGTGACCAATCTCAAAATGACTTGACTCATGTATGTTTCGATTTTAATGCAATAATCAACATTTGGAATTTTGATGTTGACACCGAGTGAGGACATTTTCAACAACATGTGTTGTAACAAATCTAGTGCGATTTTATCTGCATTGTGTTGTTCCGATTCATTGTAACGAGTATCTGTGTCATAACTGGTTGGCACGTAGTCGTTTCCTCCCAACATGTGATAACACTGAGATAGTACCACCTCGACTACTTGTTTCCATGCTTGGAAGCATTGAGCAATTGCCGAGAATGTGTTGTAATAGTCATTCCATGAATTTGCAATTTGAACGATGGATTGAATTTTTTGTTTTGGAATGTGATTAGCTGAACATGTTACAATCAACTTTTCAACATTATATTGATGATTTCCTTTTGAGTTTTCCAAACATGATTTGAGTTGGTTGGTGGAAATGAGATCGGATGGGAATGGATCGGGTTGACCAATTCGAGATGCACATTGTTCCATCGAATCCAACAATTCCAACATTTGCGTTCTGCGTTGTTCCAAGGAAGATGACGTCTTGTAATGATGTTGATCGTGTTCGTTTGTGTACAAGTGTTGATCGTTTCCGAATAACATATCGATCGTTTGTTGCACTCCGCTCTTGTATTGTAAACTACGTAAATTATTTCTACTGAATTGATCAGCATTAGATGACGAAGATGAAGATTCGTTGGCGATCAATCTTCCGCTAAATGTACTGCTGAATATTTTGAGTGCGACTGTTTTCATGATGCTGGCTCGTTGACTAAATCTATATAATGTGTTTTCGCACCATGCATCTGAATTGACCAAAACGTAACGATCGAAGAAATTATTTCTGTCTAAATAATCAATTGTGTTTTTGGACGTTCTGCCCTCTTTACATAACAAGTAAATGAGGTGGTAACACTGATCGATGAATTTTGGATTACATCTACATTCCTTTTCCGATTTGATCATTTCTAAAATGACACCCAAACAATGTTGTTGATTGAAAATGGAATGTTGGTTGGATTTAATTGTTGATAATTTGAATTGCGAATCGTCGTCTTGATCATCTTGTTGATCCATCAAATCATCATTCGATGCATAATCGCTGCTGATGAATCCGCACAAGAACAGAGACAAGTTCTTTCCTGGGGAACTCACGTTGACTTGAAGTAATTGTAAAATCAACGATCGAATGCGATCATAAATTTCGTAATTGGAATCATCTTCCAACACATATTGATATTCGTTTAATTGATCGATGAACAACCTCATCAATTGATGACTTTGATCTTGTTGTAAAAACAAATCAACGATTTGAGATTGACCAGTTGATTGAGACAACAAGTATAAAATCATAATGGCACTAAATGTGATTTGTTGAGAGTGCTTGTATGAAATGTAATGTGCAATGTCGATCACGTACGCATCGTTGATCAAGGGAACGCTCAACGGCACGATGCTAATTAGATCGGGTTGGTATGTGATTCGTTGAGATTGATAATCTTTCAAATCATCTTCCTTGCGCAACACTTGTTCTAATAATTGTATGCACAATAAAACAGTTGCTTCTTGGTCACTTCCGTAGATTGAAGCAGCCATCGCATTTTCTAATTCTTGCACTCCTGATTTGTAAGATGGATGTGTGGTGGATCCGAATGATGATGATGTGGGTGCGTTTGTGTAGTATGGATCTCCTCTGATGATTTGTAGAACCATTTTTAGTAATTTACTGCGATCTTGGGTCAACATGCTCTTCATGATTTCGAATCCTGGATGTTTGTGTGAAATGGATTGATTGAGTGCCGTGGCATTGTTTCCGTTTTGTTCGTTGTAAAGTATAGATTGTTGGTTGACCAACGCAATTTGTTGATTATGATGATTAAATCCATTCGATGACGATGGTTGTTGATCCACAAAATCTCTAACGGATGGTTGATAAGATTCCAATAATTTGTAAATGATCTTGATGGAGTAATGTGCGATTTTCCATTTCTGACCAGGTTGTTTGTAACCACGAGTTGCAAACATGCACAAAACATCATTTTGAATAAAATTCAAATAAGGTTCGAAATTTGGCATTCCCTGCATGGATGGATTCATGGATGAAATTAATGCATCAATCAGGTACAAAAATCCCAATGTGACCGGATACTCTTCCTCTTTGCTTTCGACGTGTTGTAATTGATATTGCATGTTTGAAGAAAATGTGTGAATGGATTGATTGCTTTTCGTTGCAGAATCTGTTTGAATCACTTGAACAGATTCCAAACGAATCCAAATCTCATCTCTAACTTGTTGTGATTCTCTGGCGAACGCGGCCAACGTGCGGAAGGTTTCTCCCAAGAGCTCAATGCTGGAATTTCTCATTGTCAACATTCCGAACAACGTGCCCAATACATCCCATCTGCTATTCTCCAACATGATTCTGTTTACGTTCGATGATTTCTTCACGATTCTTTCGATCAATCTCATGATGGATGCAACGATGGCCAAATCGTTTTTCAAAGTTTCGTTAAATGAATAATCATTGTTGTTGGTGGGCGGCATTGACATCATCATGTACATCATATTTGACGATTGAAGATGATTAGGATCATAAAATGGTTGATTGTTGTTGCGTGTGGTTTGCATCAATCGTTGTTGTTGTTCGAATTGATCTTCTGTGCTGGGTAACATTTTCATTTTTTGTAACAATACGTCCCAATGGAAATGATTGGACGATCGGAGTAATTCAAAAGTACGAACTGCACAATCGTCACTTGGCGATAATGCTCTCAACATGTCCATGTAAGCAACGAAAACTGATCCATGAAATCTTCCTTCGTAAATCATCAAGATGGTGTTGACGAACATTGAGCATTGACGAGTGATGAAATTTCTCAAAGTGGGTCCGTCGTCCATCAAGTCGTGATCATTAAAGTCATCATCCATCACATCGTCTTGTTGCTGTTCCCAGAATGATCTTGCGAATTGAACGGATCGCTGATGATCCGATCCTTGTGATTTGCGAGTGTCGGAGATGGCACAGATCAGATCCGAAATGTTTTCGAAAAAGACGCTGGGCGGTTCAAAGTCATTTTGTTCGTTCAGGTGAGCTCTAATGTACATTCTAAACTCTTCCTCTTGATTGTGTAATCTTTGCATCACGGCTTCGTTGTTGTGGATGATGGTTCGAACCAACATGCTAATGATGCGATCGACGATAATGTCCTTGACGATGAATTGATCCTTCTTGAAAACTTCCGACTCTAGCAGCGAGGACATGAAATCCAAAGCGTTGCAATCGATCGCGTTATGGAAGGCAACGTCGCTGGTGATGACGTTTGCGAACGAATTACTTGGTTTTGCTTCTCTGCACTTGAGGAACAAACTCCATTGGAGCAGCAACATGCCTTGGAACCTAAACCCTGCATCCAACTTTGTCCAATTTGCATTTTCTCCGCTCAAACACTTGTTGAACATGTTTGTGAAATCATCTCTTTCGAGTAATTTGTTGGTTGTTTTGGATTGTCTGCTGCGTTCGTTGTAAAGATCCATCCTCTCCATGAAAGGGTCCACGGCACCACAAAGTGTTGTAGCAAGGACGTATGACACTCTATATAAAGCTTCTTCGTCGTTAGCAAGGGCTGCTGTTCCTTCCAAATGATCACGTTGCTGTTGTGTGTGCTGATTGAAAAATTGTTGTGATTGTTGTTTGAGGCGCAAGTTTTGTTGTCTAAGCAGCGATAACTTTTCGGACTGATTTGACAGCGTCTGAATGGTTTCTTGGAATGTGTCAAAAATGTTTTCTACGTCAAGGTTGCTCAATTGAATGTAATTGGTAGCGTGTAGGAGACACTCTGAAAGGCTTTTACGTTCCATCAAGTACTCTGGTCTTCTGTGTATAAATACTGCTCCCTCACTAATGTTTTTGTTGTATTCCTATTTAATGGTTAATCGCATGTTAAAGTGTAAGGTTTACTTTGATGGAGGTGCAAAGGTTTTTTATAAGATTGATCTTATCGGAACAAATGACGTCGCTTGCGAACTTGACGAATAAATCGGAGACTTGTTGGGATAACAAGTCGCTCTTTCCTTGTAGCATTGTTAAAATGGAATATAGTAAGTAACTCCTTTCAGCAAAAAATATCTTGACGCAATCTCCGTACAAGGATTCTGTGCGTGCTAGATGCTATTTTAATGTTAAATGATGGGTTCGCTATATAATTACGTTATGTGTGAGCGCGGCAACGGCAAGATTCATGCTGTCAACCTCGTTGAGATCGAGGTCGTCTGAAACTTTTAAAACTACGGCCCTTACTCCTTCTACATCATTTACACCGGTGATGGGAGTTTTTAATATAGTTTCTCTGTCGCTAGCATTTCTTCTCTACATTTTTTTAAATGCCTCAGTATAAAGGCGATACATACGTGATATTTCAGTGGATCCTCTAGTTTTGTTCTGTGTTTATTTAACAATTGCTGTATTTCCCTTGCGGTAGCACCTTGTAGGGAAGATTCGTGATAAATGTCACGCAATCGATTGTATAAATGCTCAAACGAATCTTCCGGATCAATTCCAAATTGCACCGTCATACTTGTGTGTCAAGATCCTGTGGTGTTGAAAAATGTGTAGTCAACTATTACTTGTTGTAAGATAAAATTAATCAAAAGAAGGTTTATTGAATAAGGGTTGTCACAACAATTATTATCACTTATCCCTAACAGAATAGGAGCACAACTCAACTTTCTATCTGAAGGTCTTCATTAATCAAATCTTTTGCTGATGATTCACACGAAAAATCATCTTTTGTGGAGTTATTGGGGACAAGTCCATACCGGTGGAGTGTGAAGATGATATTTGCTTTAAATGGGCGTGGATATGAGGGGATATGGGATTTGGATTTGTTCTTCTGGACAAATACATTTTAACGGACTTCAATAAAGTTCCAAATGCCTCATCAAATACATCTCTGTTCTTGCTGTATATCCTTAAAAATATCCCGATAAATACTAAAACAATAGCAAAAAAGTGTACCAACGTCAATGGCTTGGGGAACAATATATAACTTAACATGACAGAAATTACTTTTCTGGATGATGTAATGGTCAGAGTAACAATAATGCCAAATGATTTTGTACATGTGTGCACGAATTGCACTCCAACATATGAAAGCACTGCGTAAAAGAGCAAAGCTATTAGAATTGAAGGGTTCTTGACACAAAACTCGATTGCAGGAAATAGCTGACCAACAACTACACAAACCACAACAAGTATACATGCGCCAACCAAATGACCCCAGAAAATGAGTTCCGTGGGTGTTCTGTCCATTTCTTGTAAAATCTTCTCCTGTACGTTACTCGCCACAGAGTCACTAGCTAAAGCAGAAAAAAGCATACTAGCACCAACAAATGCATCCCACCCCAAACCGGCTTCCACGACGTCTGTGGTGGCCTTGGCGCTATTATTTGCATAGAAGAGCCCAAATAAACCCAACATCATGAGTAACGATGCAGCGTAATCCCAGACACCATACTTTTTCTTTGTGATAAACACTCCCGCTGCCATTACAAATAACAACTTGCTGCTCTTGAACAAAATTTTTGTTGGGTAATTAATGTATGAAAGAGCCTGATTCCCTAGTCCAACACCTGCAACCATTAGTGCGCCCAGTAGGAAATACCACTTGATGTCAAAGTTTTGTTGAGTTTTTATTGATTTATCCGGTAGAATCATATGCTGCCTCTGATGTCTTTATGTTGTTAATACAAATAGTATGATAAGCGTACCCAGGACTAATGTACCAATGTATCCCTGAAAAAAATGCATACGAGGCAAATTGAAAAAGCGTGAGGAAAAATCCAAAACTAAATCCATCGTATTGTGTATAAACATACTCCTATCTCGTTTTAGTAAGAGAAGATTTGGGTTAATTACTTGTGCAACACCGCTTAAGATATAAAATAATAGAGCTCCTACCGCGCATAATATAAGAAGTGCGGTTCTTGATGCATTGGCGCTCGGTGCACCCAATTCAGTGTGATGGGGCTGCATTGCGAAATTGCTTTGTAATATAACGATAAAATACCGAAATAGAAGATCTGTGTCTGACCTCTTCAGCCACCCATGAATGATTAATTCGTATAAAAGAAATAGCAGTAAAAAGTAGAATGATCTTGTGCAGTCCTTGTATGGATACGCACATCTCTTCCGCTAGAATGGGACTGAAGGTCGAAAAAAGTTCGGATGAGGCCGCCAGGTTTAACAGCAGTGATTAGCTGCAGTTATGCACTTCATTAAATTAACAAGAAGTTGCAGATCTTCTTTGCCTCAATTATTGTTACGAGATTCAGCAAAATGATGATGCAATGTGCAGAAGTTTTTGCTAGCTACAATCCTCCTAGTAGCGGTATGGTATATACAATTCATGGAAGAGAATAAATTTTATAAACCAGAAGGATTCGTTCCATATGGCACAAATAACAAAAAGCATTTGCCACACCTTTTGGAAATAGATCATGCATTGGAAAAAATTTGAAAAGATCGAGGCCGTTGCAAGCACAAGCAAGCACAAAGTAACATTTAGAGACCCATCATGTAATTAATGCAAAACTTCATCTTGTTCAAAATTTTACTCTTCTGTATTGAGAGATGTTTAAAGTTTGCTATTAGACAATAAATTTCTTATAGTGTCTGAAACTGTTGATTTATCTTTGAGTGTACAGAACTTAAGGATATCTTGATTTTCCATGATGTTTCTTGAAAAATTGTAAAAAAAAATGGATGATTGGTTGGTCAAATTGCAAATATGGTCAATGACAGAATCCTTTTTTCCGTTGACCATCGATGGTGATACAAGCCACATAAATAGATTTAAAACCTTTGAGAATGGAGTCCATGATGAACAAGTCAAAAGTACTCGAAGGTACATCATCACCAAGTGTGAAAAGTAAGCTCACTTGCATATGCGTTGGCAATACCATATATACAACACTCAAGAATAAGGAGCTGAGAAGGTTCCAAAAAGAAGTAAAGTCACAAAACATGGATGTAAAATGCCTCGAGGAAACCTCGGCTAAACGACCAAAATCATTCGAAACGGGTATGTTCAAACTAAGAAGCATCATGATTCGAGATGACGTCGATGGCCGCATTGTGCTCCAATCATTTACAGGCAGTGCAACAATAGATAAGGGGTACCCTATCAGCGTTAGTGTACCCTCCGTCGGAAGCGAGTATAATTTAACGATTGGACATCAGTACGTAGTAGACGTTGTTTTGCAGGGATACATGCAATCTGGCTGTGTATTTGTATATAGAGGTATAGAAAAGGGAGGTCACCTCCTAACCATCAACGCCGACAATTACACCACTCAACCCGAAGAACAACAATATACAAAACAATCTGACTGGTTGGTAGTACTCTAACACTCATTCGCCTTAATGTAAATCAATGTAAAAAATCACAATACAATCATAATTTTAATAATATTTACAGTTACTCCGATATACTGCTCCTCCCGCTCGCATTGCTCATTCTGCTAGAAGACCTCGATGAATTTCGATCTTTGGTCTCGTCCCTCTCATCATCTCCATCCTCCTTTATAAATGTATAAACCAACACCGCAGGTTTCCTTTCCGAACGATTTATAATTTGATAGTTATTTTGCTTTGGCACAAAGAATGTAGAACCAGCAGACA
This sequence comes from Acrasis kona, assembly GCA_026419775.2. Lineage (NCBI taxonomy): Eukaryota > Heterolobosea > Eutetramitea > Acrasida > Acrasidae > Acrasis > Acrasis kona. The sequence continues at coordinate 23,629 of JAOPGA020000506.1, forward strand.
ATTCAATTTGTTGTTCGCCCAATTCCAATCTCACTTTTCCAGAGGTCAAGTGGTACACTTCGCTATACTCTTTGGTGTTAGACTCTGGTTTCAAACATCCAGGATGAATGGTCATGGTACCTGTTTTCCAATTTGTCGTATTCAAGAAAACACCGAGCGTAATGTCCAAGTTATTATCTGGGTCTACAAATCGCTTGAAGGGTACATTTTGTGGAAATTTAGCAATCGTTCTGGTGATTTCGGCATCTGCTTTTTGACTATACACTTGGTATTTGCCCCTTCTTTTAACTACTTCTTCCTCTCCAGCGGTCAACTTGGGTTTTGTTTTCTTCTTTTTAGGATCTTTACGACCCTCGTCTATTATGTCAGGTCTCAATACGACTTCCTCATCCAAATCCGCAAATTCATTAGTCCAATATTGTAAAGGTCTCACCCTAGCATAACGCAGAGATTTCTCTATATTGTAAGGAACGCCATGAATCTTGTGAAGTTTAGGTGGAACCTCAGCTGCTTTAACAGCAACGTTATCGTCAAAGATTTCATCGTCATTTTCAAGTTTTTCTACTTGAGGGACATAATCAGGGTCTTCGTCTTGTGATTCGTCTTCGTCCGAATCTTTCTTCTCTTCGAATTTAAAATATTTTTTGAAATCACCCTTTTGGCCGTGATGTTGATTAATTGGGCGCGAAATAAACTCACGTCCTTTAAAAATCACTTTTTCTTCTTGCTGTTCATCGTCCTCTTGTGATAACTCGTCCTCTTGTGATTTTTGTTTTGAACGTTTTGTAGTCGATTTTTTTGCTTTTGGAGGTGGAGATGGTGATTCTGAAGTTGGAGAATCTTGAGCAGGGCGTGATTTTTTGGGAGAGGGAGGCGATGGTGATTTTGTGGGAGATTCTTGTGGTGACAATGAAGGTGATTCGAAACCACCTCCTCGCTCCACCATATCTTCTTCAAACACATCTTGTCGCACATCTCTTTTTTTGTTTCTTTCGGATGGAGGAAGGCGCGGAGATGGTTTTGCGGTGGTTTTTTTTTTCGGTTGTTTGGGCGACTCTTCTTCGGCGTCTCTCTCTTCTTGTGCTTTACTTATTTTTTGATTTTTTTTTGATTTCTTTTTTTTTTGTAACACTTCGGAATCATCTTGGTCGTTCTGTGGCATCGATCTCTTTTTTCCTGACGAGCCTTTCGGAGATAAATTAGTTTGGGAGGAACTAACTTTGATTTTATCGGAAGTACTTTGGTCGTCGCTATTACTGCTGGTGTCCATGACATCATGATCTTTTGGTCTTAATGTAATGCTAGGTCTTTTAGATGGGGGAGGTATCGTCGGTGTTTTTTTCTTGCTTTTGGGTTCTTGGTAAGTTTCATCATCATCATCATCATCCGAACCGTAATGTTTTGATTTTGATTTTGTAGATGTTTGTTTCTTTTCTTTTGGTGCCGAGGTGTCTTTTGTGGGCATGGGTGTTGAGGGCGAGGGTACTGGGGTTTTCCGAGCGATAGGAGGTTTTCTCGATTGAGGTTCGGTAAATTCATTTTGTTTTGGTTTGGTTGCGGAGTTCGCGCTCTTGATTGGATTTTTGAATGGTTTATTAACAGGTGTGTCGGATCTACTGGTTGAAGAGCTATTGCTAGTGGTGCTGCTTCTTTTTTGAACAGGTGTCGTTAACATTTCTTGAATTGTTTTTGCAGTTTCTTCTCCATCAAAGGAACTTACATCTTTATCGTACAAATCATCAACGTCGTCTGTGAAAGCGTTATTTTCAGGCAAGTCATCGTCCGGTATTATTGGACTTTCATTAAAGTTTGGTCGGATGGGTTCATGGGATTGTCTTCTTTTGGGATCTGAATCAGAGTCTGACTGCATTATTGACCTTCCTACTGGGCTCATTGGTTTATTGGTTCGATCTGTTGTATATCCTTCTTTTGTGTTGTCAACGTCGGATGTTGGTGAATAGGATATTGGAGTTCTAGATTTTCTGTTTGAGGTTGGTGTTGGTGTTCTGGCGGCATAAACGGACTCTGCCATAGAAATATCTGAGGCTCTGCTATCGTCGACGGTGATGTTGGTCATCACTGATTCATTGGGTGATGGGGTATTGTATGGAACTTGCGCTTTGTTACGGTCAAATATGTTATTAGGTAGCTCAACATTATCAAAGTCTTTATTCGTATTTGAAGTGCGTGTATTTGGTTTTTGACCAGTTCGGTATCCAATCGACGATGCTTCTTTGTATGATAAATGTTCTCTTCTATCCGCCTCCTGTGTTCCAGGTTTCTTTTGAAATTTGTGTCTTCTAGCCTCATGTGTTGACATTGTTCTGAACGTCACGATCGTCAACCACCAAGTTTTGATTCAAGTTTTTAAATGAAGTAATCTTCAAAAAAATTAACGGTTGATTGGGAAGATGTACCAATATTATTATAATAGTATTATTACTAATATGACGTTTCAATTCCACAAAGAACTGGATTGCATTTTCTTTTAAACTATCCTCAAGAACGAAATCTCTGTTGTTTGACCTTGAGTAAATGAAATCTTTGGTGGATAAGGACAGAAATCTTGTTAAATCAAATTTATTGATAAATTTTGAGCACACGCATGATTACTCAAGATCATAAATTGACTTGTATTTTGACCTCAAATGATTGATGAAGTAGGAAGGGTTCAATTTTTCGCCTGTAGCGTCTTTAATGAGTTGTTCAGAGGTCATGGTAACGCTTCCTTTTGAATGAACATTATCTCTCAACCAATTTATTATCGAGTTGTAGTCATTTTCTCTGACCCACCCTGAAATGGTTGGATGAGCTGCTATTTGAGCTGCGTATAGTGCACCAAGAGTGTATGTTGGGAAGTATCCAAAGTAACCACTTCCCCAATGAACATCCTGCAGAACGCCATTAGAGTCATTACTAGGTTTTATTCCCAAATACTTTTCCATTCTTTCACCCCATATTTTTGGCAACTCATTTACATTAATTGTACCATTAAACAATTCCCTTTCAATTTCAAAGCGAAGAATGACATGGAGAGGATAAGTTAACTCGTCAGCTTCAACACGTATTAAATTATCAAAGTTAACTTTGTTAACACTTTTAAACATAATTTCCTTGCTGGCTTTTAGACCAAACAAGTCTTTAATATGAGGATACCATTTGTCCCAGAAATGAGTTCCCATCAGAATGTGTCTCTCCCAGAACAAGCTTTGAGATTCATGGATTGCAACACCAATGTATCTTTGCACAGTTTGACCTTTGTATTTTTTATTTAAATTAACTTCATATAATGCATGTCCAGCTTCATGCACAGTACATCTTAAACCAGAAAGTAGAGAATTGTTCCTTAATCTTGTTGTAATCCTCACATCGTCAGTATCCACGCCTAATGAAAATGGGTGGGCCGAAGAGTCCAAACGTCCTTTGCTGAAATCAAATCCAACAACTTCACTTGCAATCTTCCTGCTGAGTTCTTCCTGTGTCTTTGTAGAGTATACTTGTTCGAGTAATGTAGAATCGTCGACTTGAGAGTTAGATCGGCGTACAGCCGCCACAAGGGGAATCTAATCATTTAGTGAGATGAATGAAAATGTGATTCATACCAGCTCGGTCTTGAGTTGACTAAAAATGTTATCAATCTCTTGACCAGATGTACCAGGCTCATAATCGTCCAATAGTACATCATAGGCATCGCGTGACGGATCAATCAAGTTTGCAATTTCTTTTTGTAGAGCAACCCATTGAGTTAAAATGGGTGCAAACATTTCAAAGTTGTTTGTTTTTCTGGCCTCGACCTAAAGCATAAGCGGAAGTTTTTATTTTATACTCACCCATGTATTAAATCCCTCACTTGATAATTTTGCTCTCTTTTCGGCAAGATCCTTGGAGAGTTTTGTTTTTCTGTCATAATCTTTTCTTGTCAGCTTAACGTTTGCTGCTTCGTACGCGTCAAGTGTGTGAAGTTCTGATTCAAGCGAAGTCAAAAGTTCACCAATCTTTGGATCTGTTTCCCTTTCATGTAAAATGCCACTAATTTCAGCCAAGTGCTCCGCACGAGCACCACTTCCTTTGGTTGGCATCATAACCTATGAAATGAGTTTCAAAAAGTGTGATTGGCCTACTTGCTGATCCCATTCCAGAACGGCATTGATTCCCCTAAGAATACTGATTTTTCTTAGTATTTCAGTAAGTTCATGGTATTTGTGATTATCTGTTCCATTTTTCAACTCGAATATACCGTGTTCATCTACTATCACTTGCTCACAGTTCACAATAAATAATATGACAATCAAACAAAATAGAGTTCTGATCATTGCTTGGTTGATAAAATATTGTAATCTCAAATTGTAATTAGGAATTAGAAGGTCAAAGTTGTTCGTCCCAGACAACCGAACCTTCAAATAATTTTATTTATACCTCGAAGCCGAGACCTGTACATACAATATGGAATCATTCAATGATTTCATCGACCATTATTCATCGGATGAAGATGAACAAGATATTGCAAACTTCGCAATGTGTGCTTCTATTAACGGCGGTTATTTAAAAGAAGAACATTTTCAGAATGATGACTGTATAAATGTACATTACGATGAAGACATACCATTTTATGAGGATGTAGACAGTGAGGAGAGTTTCGATCATGACAGTCCAAGAGATCCAACAATCACCGACTCCCAAACTTCCTCCTCCTCGATTGTTACCATTCCAACCCCAACAACACTTTATAGTGATGATGAATATTATAATCAACTTTTGACAGAAGATGATTTTGACTATGATGATGGCTCCACATTCATGAGGAAAAGAAGAACAAAAAGACCACTTTTCTCTTTCGACGTCCAAGTCTCCAAAGCCATCTTGGATGAACTTGAACAAATATACGGAACAAGTCTTTTTGTTGCAGTCGAGTTGCATCAAAGAATCGAGGACTTGAGCGTACAAAGCAAGAACTCCACAAAATCAAGTAGACTCATTTCTGCTCATACCAAACAACCGAGCGGCAATTCAAGCCTCACAAACAGCTCGAGTAGCGAGACATCATCCGATGATGCAAATGATGTAATCGTTGTGGAGCGCAGAAGACAAAAACTCTTCAAAATGACCAGATACACAAAAGATGATAAGTCGAGCGCATCTTCACCAGACATTTGGGGAGTAGACATTCGCCTCATACGTTTTAGTGAATTCGAGTACCATTACTTGATTTGTGATAGTAGGTATTTCGATAAAACATTCGACGAGAGTACATCGGACGGCATTCATCAAGTTTTATCCGAAAGGAGAAGAAGATTTTGTGATAGCGAGAGGAGACATAAATTCGACATTTTTTCATTCGACGCGGAGGACTTGGTGAACCTCAAACACATCTCTTCGAAATCATCAAACAAACCGCTTGAGCAGTACTTGTCCCATTTAATGTGGCAATGGACCAACGGAGTCAAAATGACTTACATTTCTGATTTTTTGTACAGATTCACAGAGTGCCGAACCAATGCTCTCCAATGGACCAAACGTTACGAATCGACTGAAGTCGACGGTCGATATGTGGAGGATAAAATTAGAAAAATGATTGATCTTTGGGATCACACATTTACAAATCAAATCAAAAGTTGCGTTGTGGCGTGTTGTGTGGTGGGGTCGCTCACGATGAGAGAACAAGCAAATATTCAGACGAGTCAACTCAACAACATTTTGAATGGGTTGACCAACAAACAAGGATATCAACACATCAACACGTTAGAGGAGGAACTATGTGACATCAATCACATGAATTGGTTTCAACTCGGTTTACAATACCTAATCGAAAGTCGGTCAACCGACAAATTTATTTTATTGGGATGTACACCATTCATCATGCTCAACAAGAACGCAAGCGACTTGCCCAATCTATACGAACCACAACACTCCATGGAACAAAATGAAATTGAATTCAAAAAATCAATCGATCGAATGAGAAGATGTGGTGGATTATGTGAAGAGTATTATGGCACGAGCGCCTACCAAATCATATTAACGTCCTCCATTCGACACGCACCGAGTATTCATTGCGTTAGTTACTTATTACAACCGGAGAGTTTACAAAATTACAATGCGATTCAAGATTATGTAAAAAAATTACCAATTGTAGAAAAAACACAACAAGAGAGCATCATTCAATCGATTGATGATTTATTGGATCGACATGTGGGACTTGGAGTCCATTTGTTGAGTCATTTACTCGAATCTAATTTCGTAATGCACGCCGATCACGTTGTTGGATTTCACATGATTCAAAAATGTACCACCATCACAACCACATATGACGAGGCACAATTGGATTCCATTCATAGATGGTTCGTCAAAATCATTTCCAAAGAATTCAATCTCGAAGCCATCCTTCAGATTGTGGAATTTGTAAATTCAAAATCAAGTCAACCAGAATCAAAATTACTCCATTCCATCGAACAAATTTCATTCGCTCAAAAGGAACCACTGGATGTGCTCAAGTTGTTACTTTCGTTACAAGATCCTTATGATTCAATCATTCGTGATTGGATTTTAAATCATTGTAAATTTAGAATTGAATCACATCTCGAATCTTGCACAGAATTGTTTTTATTGCTCACGAAAGAATGTAAAGACAATCACCTTCGGTATCAACTTTTGTGTTACTTGTTAACCATGAGCGTGCCCAATAAGCCCATTTGTTTAGAATCATTACTAAAGTATCCCATTTGGTACCACTACATTCGTTATGTACAAATTGTAAATTGTAACATCACAATTTCAGATCAAGTTTATGAGTGTTTACAAAACATGGTCAAACCTGGCATACAATTATGCTTAAATACCATGTATGAATTATTAGATGGAAACATTAATGTGGGCGATTTGAAATTAATTTTACAAAACGAATCAGAATTTATGAAATTGACTTATTTGATGGGAGATGTTGGATTCGATCAAACGAGCATACAAAAACAAGAAGATTTATTGAAGATCTTCGAAAACACATTGGACACATTCCAATCTTTTTTGACCATTTATTGTATTGGTTCGAATCGATACAAGGTAAAAAAGATTTTGGATTCCATTTACAACACTCGTTTGAAATTGAACCAAATGAATTTGAAAGATTTGAATAAGGTATTTGGTGAGAAATTACCAATCAGTGCCCAAACGTTAGATTGGTTTTATCAGTTGAGAGGTAGCGAGTTGTTCTTATCGTTATGGAGCCAAGTCCTTTCTGAATACGACACCATGTCCCTAAAGAATACGCAAGTCATTTTGGTGCCCATTCTTTGTAGAGAATGGAAATTGATACATGATCAAATTGACGATGGGTCAATCAGTTTTGTCAACTTGGAACATTTCTTAAGGAATGTACCATTGGAGCGTTATATGTTCGAATTGACCAAATTGGGAGTCGGTCATGACGATCCTCCCAATTGGGTACAAGACAAATTGAATCTGTTACATCGATTCAATCAAATTACAACATACAAACAAAATTTACCAATCTTTTTAAATTTGTGTAATTATGTAAAATCAAAATTCGTGGATGATTTGGAATCGGATCATGATTACAATAATTTGCAACAAATGTCCAAAACATTGTATTTGGATTGGAATCAATATACTCTATCAGCAATTGATTCCATTCAGTTGTTCTCCGCTCACTTCTTTGATCAACTCAGCATGGACCATTTATTATTACTAGATGCGTTACAAAATCCAATTTTAGATTGGTTGACCAATCATCGATCCAATCGAGAATTCAACAACGTATTAGGAATTTGTAAAAGTTACACTGATGATTGTCAAGTATTAGAGGCACTATCGTCACTAGTCATCATACGTAATTTAATAGCTCCCATTTTATACGCAGAGCCCAATTCCTTCTCTAATCTCATTCACTTCCGATCCATGTTATGTAATTTGCCCATACAAGAGAACGACGCGCTCTCTCATGCGCTCAATCTCAAAAAGAGCTTTTCGCTGCTCTTAAAAACATTTGAAGAGAAAATAAAATCACCGGGCATACAGGGTTTGTATGACCTGGACGAAATGATACAACATGGCACATTTGTTTTCTCAAGCATGTGTTTGAATCAAACGAACGTATGCGTCAAGTGCGAAATAAAAGGACCCGATCACACTCGAATAGAAACAATTGATTCGTTATTGGATCTACGTAATAAATTAGTGTTGGCCGAACTTCCTCACGAATTAAATCAACACAAGAATGCCGTAGATGGCATTCAATTCAAAATTGATAACTTTGTTCGTCAAATCACCGTCTTGTGCGAAATCGACGAGACTTTACGATCGTTGTGTAAATTGGGTCATTATGGATACCGTCAGTTCGAATTCCACAAGAGCATTGCTGCATGTGATCATTATTCGGTTTTAGAGAGCTTAGCTCATGATTTGTTACAAGAGAAGATCGAATGGAACGATCAAGTGAACAGAGCAAGACAAGATTATTATTTTGTAAACTTTTTTGGCATGAAATTAACGCTAAGGATCATCACTCTACTACATGATATTTCTAATCAGCAACACGACGAAAATATGTTAAAAGAATTACAAGAAATTTTAATGTTTGTTGATACTGGTTTGACTAGTGATGTCTTGTTGGATTTCATTACTAGAAAATGGCAACCCATTTCTATAAGAGACGAAGATTTGGAAACAAACACAACATTGATTTCTAGATTTGGTTCTTTTATAGATGAGTTGTTCTCTACGAGGTGTTTCTTGACCATTAGAGAAATTCCACCTACGTTCTCTGACGCTCAATTTACGACTCATAATATCGGATTAGCGGAGAAGCTTAACGAATGTCATTTTTGTGTGCTGAGCACCAGCGATCATCATGTTTTTGATACCATTGTGAGTATCTATTCGTATAAATCAAGATTAGCACAACCAGAGGAAGTTATCCTTTGTGATCAAGATACAGAGTTGGAAGATTTGATCATCATGTTGAATCGATGGTCTAGAGCTAGTTTGTATGGTAGAAGAGACGCTGTATATGTAATTGCTCGCGTGCATGATTTACCATACGCCATACAAGTCAAACTCATTTCAATGATTAGAGAATTATTATCTAGTCCTGTTGTTCAACAATCTTGTTCTAGTTTGATCTTGCTAACTCCTGTTCATCAATCCCAACATTTAATTACTGTCTTTACTCCATATGTTGTTTCTAATTTCCGTCGCTTGGATCAAAATGCAATTAAGAGAGTCATGAAGCATCTAAGCGATGATCATAGTGGCGAAATGATTTGCTTTAAGAGCAAAGTGAGCGGTGCAGGTAAAACCCATGCAATCATGAGGAGAGTTCATCGCAAGAATCTACTTTACAAGAGAATCACTGTTTATAGTGATGCAACTGGTGTTAACTTGGTTGATAAGTTGAAAACAAAATCAACTCAACCAGTTGCCATTCACATCAACTTGTGTTCGTCCTTGTTAACAAACACTTGTAGATTGTTGTTCGAGTTGATCTATATTGGTTATGTCAAGGACGGTAAAGGAATTCAATCTTACTATAGACGCCCATGCGATGCTATTTATATTGAAATTCCGTTGTATGACCCAGATGCATTATATGTTTGCTGTAACGATCAAGTCTCTTATTTGACTATCGGTGATCGATTGCTGTCCAAAACAATCACGGTCGATGCGAGCGAACTTGATTTGTGTCAAGTTGAGCTGGTCAAACAAGATGACAATGAAGATTTATTTAAAATAAAAATAGTACCGAACGATTCCATGCAGGTCGTTTGTAAGTTCTTAAAGTCGTTTCAAGAAGGTTTATTTTTAAATAAGAAATATGATTTTGATATTGATTTGGTTCCTGAACAAAGCAACGAATCTTGCTTTGATTTGATTTGTAAACACGCTGAATTCGAATTGTCCAATGTATCATTCTCCATGATGAACCACTATGTTAATTTCACATACGGTCATTTTTGTAATTTACTCAATTACAGCGAATGGAATAACAAATCACTTCATCCTCATCAACACTACTTAATTCGTCTGGTCATCCGATGTGCACTTGATTTCTCTGCACGTAGCATGGATCCACTAACTCAAAAATCAAACGAGAATCAAGATAACCAACATCATGATGGTATCAACGACGAACAACAACTAGAAGACGTTGATTTGAAATTAGAGCAATTCAAAGTGATGCAATCCCACTTGATTAGACATTCAAATCGATTCGAGAGTATGATTCGCTGGGAAGATGTTACTCATCCTTTAATTGTATTTCACTACAATAACAATCCATTACCACAAGATTTGAATCACGTTGATGATTATCAACAACAAGCACAACTACCAAATTGCGCAATTGAGTTTTTATGTGCCGATCAAACCACATTGTATCAAGTCATGGACGAGTCGCTAGTTCGATCCCTAAGGTGTCACAACATTCATTTGGAACCCACCATGAAGAGCGTTACTCATGAGCAAGCTCGTTATATTCTGTCCAGCGTTAGTCAAATCACCATCAACAACAACAATCCATGTACTGAACAAGAAGAGAGTCGATTCGTACTAACTCCACTAAGTCTCATAAAAACAACACAAATCATTTATAAACTACGGTACAATATTCCAGTGTTGTTCATGGGCGAGACGGGAACTGGTAAAACTGAATTATTAAAGTACGCATGTAATATTCTTGGATTGGAAATGCATCGATTTAGTTTACATGGTAGCGTGTCCATATCAGATATCACAAAGCACGTGTGGACATTTATTCAAAAATGTAAACAAGCGCCCCATCAGTGGTTGGTTCTCTTTTTTGATCAAGTCAACGCAGCAGATTGTTTAGATTTGTTTAAAGAAATGTTAATCGATCATTGTTTGGATGGTCAACTCATTCCTTGTAATTTAAAACTAGTGGCTGCTTTTAATCCTTATCGGTTGAGTAACGAAAAAATGCAACCAAAGTCAATACTCAATATGGGACCAAGTACCCCTCAACACAATACATCTCATGATCCATTACGTGATTTGGTGTATAAAGTACACATGCCCATGCCCGAGAGCATGATTTCTCATTTGTTCCACTTTGGAACGCTCTCTCCAGAAATTGAAAGATTGTACATCAGAAGCATATTGATCATGGAGAAGTGCGTTGTTGTCAATATGAACAATTCGTCAGTGATTTGGTTCATTGTAGAATTGATATTCAATTCACAACAATACATGAGAAGAGCTTTTCAGGACCAAAGCGCAGTTAGTTTACGAGACGTCAAAAGAGCAGTTCAATTGTTTTTATGGTTCGGTAAATCAATCATCAATCGAACCCTCGACGAGCACTTACAAAAAGAACAATTGGAACAATTTACTCAATTGGACCCGAGTGTTCATGGCGTCATTCGAACAAGTTTGATATTATCACTATCTCACTGTTATTTCTGTCGATTAAGAAGCGATAGAAATGACTATGTAAACAACATCGAATCCACTTGTAAAAAACTATCATTGTTCGTTCCAAGCAAACAATCCTTTTCCATTCATCAAATAGCTTTTACGAGTGTTTTATTTTACAAGACATTACATGCCGAGCAAGAATATTACACTCATCATGTGAGCGTGCCAGATGGAATTGCCATGAATCAAGCTCTACGAGAGAACATATTCATGTTATTGGTTAGCATGTTAAATAAGATACCAATATTCATAGTTGGTAAAAGCGGTAGTAGTAAATCGCTAGCCATGGAAATCCTATCATCTAATTTATCGGGCAAAGCAGCTAGCGATCCATTCTTGAGGACATTACCAGCACTTGAAGTTTTTAGTTATCAATGCTCACAATTAAGTAGAGCAGAAGGTATCAAACAAACATTCGAAGCTGCAAAGAGATATCAAAAGAATACAAGTAACGCTGCAGTAGTAACGGTCGTATTGCTCAACGAAGTAGGATTATTGGAATCTAGTAGCTATTATCCACTCAAAGCTCTCGATAAGGAATTAGAAGAATCTAGCGTTGCCATCGTTGGGTTATCCAATTGGTCTCTAGATCCATCCATCAATTCCAAAGTGGTTTATTTATCAAGAGAGGCCCCTACGATTACAGACCTCAAAAACACATTGGGGAAAATAGTTTGCTCCAAACACTTGAATAGTAGTTTGTTATCCTTAGCAACTGCTTATCACCACGTTTATCGTCATCAAGATTTATCTGATTTCTTTGCTCTACGTGACTACTATAGTCTAGTTCGGTACATTAACAGAGAAATCAAAAAGGGACGTTATGATAGCTTGACGCCCAAGTTACTACACGATGCAGTGATTAGGAATTTCGGTGGAAGGACACAAGAGATTTCTTCCATACTAACCATTTTCTTTAACTGCGTTGGATTCAATACTACATTATTCTCCAATTCTAGTCATGACGTGTTGCAGATTATTAGAGATAACTTGATTGATAACAAAGCTCGTCACTTGATGTTACTTAGCAAGAATAACGCAGCGATGCAAATTCTATTCGATCGTAATATATTATCCCACGATCACACCGAAGTAATATTCGGTAGTACGTTCCCAAAAGATTTTAATGATCACGTACATGCCTGCATGAACATTCAAAGAATTAAATTATGTATGGCAAAGGGACGTAAGGTAGTGTTGGTGAACTGCGAGGGATTGTACGAAAGTTTATACGACTTGTTTAATATGCACTATATGCAATACGACGATAAACGATTCGTTAGTTTAGCGTTAGGAACACATTCTCGATTATGTCTCGTTCATAAAGATTTTAGAGTGATTGTAATTGTGGATCGACACGACGCTTATAAAAAACTAAGTGCGCCCTTATTAAATCGATTCGAAAAACAAGTACTCGATAGAGGCGATTTGATGTATAATTCAATTTCGAAGCGATTGATCCAAAAGGTGACGGAGTGGATCATGAGATTGGGAGATGATCCTTACTTGACGTTCGCTTGTTATCACTCCGATTTAATACCTAGTCTTGCTCTTTCCATGATGAAACAACAAGTAGTTCATAACGAACAAGAATTATTCGAATCATCCATCGATGCCTTGTTGTGGATATCCACGGCCGATGGAATGGTTCGTTCCAAAAGACAATTTGGTAATTTATACAGCGATCGGTACTTTATAGAACAACATCATGAGAATTTACCAGAGTTGTTAATTCATTCGAATAACGATCAATTAGTAGTTGTGACTTATTCTCCAGCGAGTACCGATTTGTATCAAATATTACCTCATGCAAAGATGGTGGTGTTGCAGTTGCACGAAATTGAATCAGAGTTGAGCATTAGTGAATCGGTGAATAGAGAAATTGATTCTCGCGTTAATAATCTGTTGGTGATTCAATGCGACGCCGCTGCTGTTTCGTTCCAGAGAATTCAACACGCAAAGTACATTTGTGAGAGAAAGAGATCCAATCGATCCACTTTTATTCATTATTGTCCAGTGTTGTTCATCATTCATATCACTCCATTACTCAGCGATCGAAATCAAATTAAAAACTCTTACTATGTTGATTTCGATACGCCTTGGAAACACGTATTTCTTGATGAGATTAGACAAATGGATCCTTCACCTTCTGAATTGGTGAATAGACCCATGTTTGAGCACCTCGGTAAAATCAACATTAGGGACATTATGTTGAAGAACTTCCGTACCAGCGTGTCATTGCTAATTTATTCGAATCAACAAAATACAGCATTTGATGTAAACGAAAGATCGAAAACACTTTCTTCGTTACTACATAACAATCAGGTCATGAATCACTTGGAACCAAAGTTACTCGCCATTCTACAGGAACGTTTCGGCAGTCATTCTAATAGTTATTGGAGCGAATGGATAGCGTGGGATGGTAGAGATTTATTGTCACATACTGGAAATTACTATGAGGCATTATGTTACAGTACTCAACGAATGATTATCAAATCATTTACTTACTTGTTGGCCGACGTAGATCGTAATTCCAATATGCAGGTATTGGGCAGAGAAATACAATTGGGTAATTCTGATGGACTGAACGCTCGATTATGGTTAGATCTCTGCAAGTGTTCTTGTAGCGAACCACCAATCAAATCACCAGTTCCTGGAGAGCACTTGGAGTGGAATATTGTACAAGTTGATAGCGATGGTATGAAATCAGCATTTAAGGCTCGCTTTCCGTTTAGTCATTTGGTATGTCGCACAGTATATGCTCTTCGTAGTATCGCTGAGAGTTCTCCTTCGAGTGTCCAAAATCTACTTTGTAAACAATTGGAATTGACAATTCCTTCACTTAATAAATGTACATTACATTGTCCTGCTTTAAATTTCCAAGCGAATAAGAGAAGCGAGGCTTGTAATGATTTGTTTGATTCTGTTATGAATTATTTGTATGATTACATGTGTATGTATGGACATTCCAGTAGTGCTGCTGATGCAGATCAACAATTTAATTTAGTAAAATGTATGATGGAGGCCAGTGATGTATGTATGAATACACAATCATTAACGTACAGCATAGCAGGTGCACAAGTGTTTTATTGGAAACAAGAACAACGATTACAAATCTATTACGCCATTTTTGAAGCCATGCCAGATTGTTGTACATTGTTCTTATCTAAATTACATTCGAGCGATGATGGAGTTGTTCATACAGCTCAGGATATGGATGCCTTATTGTTTAAAACTGTGTATAGTTCCTTTGATCCATGTAACGGTCAACATCACATGCGTTCAAGCAATATTGAATCATGGTTGACTTCATTTGATAAAATTCACATCTCTGTTCAAGTTTTAATTTCATCAATTGGTTTTTCCATCAAGAGGAATCATTTGAATAATAAAAGAAGTGTTTACATGATCTCTGATCAATGGAAGAAAATTACATTGTACAGAGAACTACTTATTGATATCGGCTTGTATGACTTTAAGTGCATTGATGCATTTGTTGAGTTTTGTGAATCCGTAAGATCCATAAGAATCAACTCCACTGCAATGTTGAATCAAGTCTTAGAGTTATTAAACACAATATACAATCTTAACCGATCCTTGAAGTGTCAGCTAAAGTGCTTCCTGGTGAACTACCTTGTGAACTTTTATTTCCATTATAATAATTGTGAAGAGTTGTCTTCCAGAAATGAATCCTGCTTTGATACTCTATTAAAAGTTCTGTGTGGTGAGCATCCCATTATGGAACTCATTGGAATCAGTATACCATCAAGTGTACAAGGCTATGCCATCAAAAAACTAATGTCATATAAAAACAAGGTAGTAGAGAGTAGAATGACTCACTTCTTGACAAGAGTGGCAAGAACTGGTTTAGAAATGGACCAAATAGTCAGCAACGAAAAAATTGAGTGTACTACGTTGATAATTTACATGAACCTTTATGATGAGTTTTTATTAACGTTGACCAACCGCCGTTTGTGTTCAATGCTGAAGAACATTGATTGTAGAATGTTAAATTGGGTATCAACTGCCGTGATGGATCCATTACAACAAATTCACAGCATGGTACTTTTGCGTGTGGTGGTGACTAAATTGAGTTTGATTATTTATAATCAAATCGATACTGACGACAGTCAAATGTTGGTCAACCAATTCAACACTTTGATCAAGGACAAATCATTCTCGTTCCTTCGCAACGTTCTGTTGACAAAAACAATACACACTTGTGATTCCAATCTAGATTACTTTATGACTAATTGTAAACAACACTTACTGTTCGACGACGATTTTGTGAGAAGAAAAATAGGAGACGTAAAAGTCAACTATGGCATACTCTATAACCAATTGTTATGGAAGATAGAAGGGCATGCAGTGATAAGATCGAGTATATGCGGCGTCATACAACATTTGAAACAAAGTGCCAAAAAATATTCCGTACAGAGCAATTTATCTGGTTTTACAAAATCTCTGTTTTTAGCAATATTCGACCTAGTTTTCTTACAAAAAGCAAGACAAGATTTGTATGATGCTCACAGCGTTAATATTGCGCAGAGATGTGCAATGATGTTAAATGAGTCATTAGTACAACACAAACACTTATTCGACCCACTCTTGTCTTTTGAACAATGTGTGGATTTTTTTGAAATTGACATTAATGTAAGTACGAAGAGATGTACTCAACTACATGCCATTGCTCACATTTGTTCTTGTGCATTGCACTTGAACGACAAGAGCTGTTTGTTACAATTCTTGTTGCATCCTACTTCCTTGTCCAACAAATTTGTTTTGAACCAAAAAGGTTATAGCTATCATCCATCGCAGCAGAGTGGACCTGACTCAACCAAACACATTGCTATGGCCACCGTACAGCTCTTGATTAATATGTTGCTCTTGTATCGGTCCGTGTGTGTGACTGATGACTCCGAGTTGAGCGAGTACATGAACTCTGATAATCCAGTCAATGATTTGATTGATAGAGTACAAGTTGATTGGCTATATTTAGAACAAGCCATCAAGCCGGCAAACATTACAATGTACTTGTTCTTCATCATTGAGTACATTCAAGAAAAGCAACCAATAATGGCTTTTAACTCTCTTCAAGAACATTTACAATGGATGACTGCCTTTGAACAGGTAGTTGACGCTCACATCAAGCATGCAGTCACAAGAAGAAAGAGCATCATAAGCGATCACAACCAGTCAATGGACAATATCATTGACATGCTGAACACATCATCGCCATCACACCAGATCGACCACCAAAAATACTTACCTCTTAATAAAATCAACAGTCGCATGTGGACCGAAAAGGTCAAACACATTGTAAACTACTCCTGGTTTAAAACAGAATTTTTGAAACAAGATGAAAATGTTCATAAAAAATATCCCTTGTTAACCTTGTTCCTTCAACACGATAAATTCTTGTATCCAACTCGTTGGTTACCTCATGTTCTCAAATGGTACAAGATGATGTGCTCCAAGTTTAGTAGACGCGTCGATAGAGAATACGCCAGAGTGCATACTGTAAGGGATGCCATTGAGAAATTCAATAATAAGGATAAACAAGAGTTGTTGAGTTTGTTCGAAGCCTTTTCAAAGGCATTTGATCAGACACTACCGTTCATGTCAGATCATCATCACCAAAGAGGTGCTAATCAGGAGCATGGTGCATTTACGCTGAATACTCCGTTGAGTTTGGCTCTACCTGACGAAAAACAAGCACGATCAGTGGAGTTGATTAGTTGGTTGGTCAACGAACATAACTGTGTGGTGGACAGGATTACTCAAATTGCAACCAATGATGAATCCAGTGCAGATTTGGTTACCAACTCACAAGAGATCAACAGCAGATTTGTGACCAGACATCACCTCATTACATTTGATGTCGAGAGCGAACTGTTGCCCGTTATAATTTCATGTGATGTTGGAGAACATGAGCAATATGTGTTTGACTATGACCGCATTGAGCAGTACCTAGCCGATCAGTACATGTCCTGTAAACCTAGAATACAAGTCACAATTCCAACATTTGTGTATTTGAATGATAATTCATTGAACGAAGATGTCGTTATCGAATCGTTTGTTGAACAGGAGCAGTTAGGCGAGGAAACCAAAAATAAAATTTTGATGGAGTGGCAAGTAACATTTGGGGATGATCAAGACAAGAGAAAGGAGTGCCAGACTCAAGTTGATGAATGTTTGAGTTTTTTGGTAGCAACGAGTTCAGCCTCGACACTAATAAACGGATTGAGATGTGTTGCTGGATTGGAATCTATCAAACTAAAGGTATACATAACTCAGGTATTGCAAATTGATCCAAGCAAATACCTATTAGGGGAATGTGTTGCAGAACGTGCAGAGTTGAAACATTTATTGTGTATAAAATCTCTATTGAGTGCTGAATAAAAAGTTTTATTGTTTCATAAATGACAAAACTTCATCTACATCCTCCTCACTTCCGCAGTAAATGGGCACGCGCTCGTGAATTTGTGTTGGTACATGTTCAAGTGCTCTCTTGTCCAAACCGATAACACTCTTTCCTCCAGCACGTTCCATGATGTAACTCATTGGGTTAACTTCATATAAAAGTCTTAACTTTCCATTCTTATTCTTCTTATCTGCTGGGTACATGAAAATGCCACCAATTAATAGAGTACGATGTACATCGGCGACCATGCTACCAACATAACGTAGAGAGTATGGTTTGCTGGATGTCTTGCGAGTTTGAACATAATCGCTGGTGTAGCTGTTCCATGATGAGGCATTACCCTCATTTACGCTATAAATAGATCCACGCTTGGGTACCTTCATGCTGGGATGGGTTAAGGTGAACTCTCCACTAACGGGGTCAAGGGTATACTATTTTGGTTAACAACAAAAACGACTTTAGTAACGACTTACTCCGTTGACTCCCTTTGGTGTGGCGTTAATAATTTGAGTGCACGATCCGTACATGGCGTATCCGGCTGCTACAATGCTGTCTCCACTTTGTAGTGCATCTTCAATGGATCCTTGTTTACCAGTGGAGGGATCTGATTTGCGTTTATAAATGGACCAAATGGAACCAACTGGTACTGCGACGTCAATGTTTGAGCTTCCATCCAAAGGATCAAAGGCAACTACGTAGGGTCCGTTAATGTTCTCTTCGTTGACGGGGATAATTTCTCCGTTTTCCTCGCTAACCATGACACAGACCTTTTCGCAGTTTGATAAAGCTTGAATTGGTAAGTAACTCAAAGTTTAAATAATCATACCATCAACAAAATTATCGTTGGCCAAAAGATCAAGTTTCTTCACCTCTTCTCCCATAGTGTTTGTTGAACCAGCAAGACCAGTTAATTGTCTGAGGGCTAAAAAGGTCAGTCAAATAAAAAAAAATTCTGTACGGGCAGTTCTAATAGCAGAAGCCACTGTTTTGCACGCTTGTTGGATCGCAGTGTACAAGATGGTGATATCATTTTGCTCTTGAGTATTACCGTGGAATTCTCTTAGTAGTTGGACGGTCAAAGTAATTGGTACGTTCTGGGACATTGTTTCTTTTAATTTTGATTGATTAAAGTGTGCTTACAAAAATATTTCGGGAATATTAATTTTGATTAAAATTCCCTGCGTATCCAATTTAAAATATTTGATAAAACGAAGCGGTGATTGTGTAAGACATTAACTGGCCTCACAGATAGAATAGATGCACTCACAACATTGATCGACGGCAGATTGGTGAGCGCACAGCGGCAGACAGCGGGGGAAATACAACGACTATCTCATACGCTGACAATTATCTAACGAATGCCGACAAGCAACCAAACCGACGGCGGAACGATTAAATTCTCCGGGTTTTGTAAACTGCGACATGGATTTCACAAAAATTTGGCTAATTTGACTGCCCAGACAAGTTTATTTTCTAAAGTATTTTAATTTTATTTAAAAGAATGATTCCTCATATGCAATGTCTTGTTGCTCAAAATTGACATTCAAATCATCACAGGCTTGTTTGTAGTAGTATTCCTCAGTAGGATGTGACTCATCACAAAGATTCTTGTACTTTTGTTTTAATTGATGGATTTCATATCCTGCATGTTCGCTGGTGAATTTTGACGGGGTTGATAAAATCTCGTTGCGAAGCAGTGTTGCTTCACTGTAGAGTCTAAGCCACTTGTTACCCTCTTTTTTTGGTAAATTAACAAATTGTTGTTTTGAATTGTACGCCACAGCAGAAAAGATCGCCCCAAAAAGAGCAACAAAATAATATTGCGGACTCTTTGTTAATCGTGCTACAATAGGACTAGTTGCGATCAAAGTACTTCCTGCACCGATGATGATGTCTGCATATTTTCTATAGGGCTCAAATGCAGTTGCTTTCTTAAGGTGTGCATGAGAGGTAAATTTGCAATTATGACGTAACTCGCGTAGTTCACCAGTTATCAACAGCTTCCAATTCTGGTCCATATTTTTTAGTTTTCGGTTGATCTGGACTGACTTTATTCAAACAATAAGTTAATTATGATAATGTTACCAATGCAGAAGACGGATAATTAGACATCTAGTTTTTGTAATATATGCCGTCGTCAAAAATACTTTGTCCCTACTTCTTTTAAAAGAATCTTTTTTGTCTTGCAACACACTGTTTTTAACAGCTGTTTTTTACGAAAAAATACCTACTTTTCTTGCTTTATTGGAAATCAACCAGATTGTCGAAATCAGCGGACCATTCTATTAACAGAACGCGGCGTTTCTATTAAGGTGGGGGCTACTTCCTGCAATATAAAAATATACTATAGTAGTTTAGAAATAGTCTGACCGCAATGTGCTTACATAACTACAATTTCACAGGTGATCGATTTGAGGTAGGCATCATACGTGCGTGAACTTATTGATCTTAGTTGATTTTTACAACTCTGGCAGTTACACCGGTATAATATTATACCAAAAAAGACATCAGATGTCAAATTTAAAGGTTGAATACTGCTTTTTTTTAGTAAAATGCACTACTTTTGTGCTATGTTCTGAGCTTAAAACCAATCCAACATAGAAGAAAAAAGTACTACTTTCGAAATCACGGGCGCGTATACACTCAGACTGTATTCTGTCCGAAATCAATCAAGTCGGTTGATCCTCCACAAACATAACATTGGCCCCTTCAAGAGCCAGCTTTGATGTTTTCAAACAAAGCAGATTTATGGAAATGTAGTGGTTATCTGTAGACCTTTATGTGATATTATCCCTCTTGATAGTGGGGCTAATAGACCGACATAGATCAAAATGCATATAGCTCGGATAAAAATGCGTTGAATACTAGTAGGAGCAATTTTGAGCCCTTCATAATCGATTGTGTTACTCGCTATTCAATGGCCCGAGCGTTCAATCACTTATGGATATTTGCTTTTGGCCTTACCTGAAAATGTGCTGCGGTCTTTTGTTTCTAATAGACTTGCGAAGTTGACCACATTTCTTGAAAAACCCGAAGCCCGCATAAAAACATAAAAAGACGTTGTTTAGATGTCATCGCCGTCTCAAAACGTGTCGCCCTTCTCATGCCTCACTTGTCGTACCTCACACAGAAAGTGTGATAGAGCTCTGCCATGCTGTGGTGAATGCACAAAAAAAGGCAAACAATGTGTCTGGGAAGCTCCAGGTAAAAGGGGTCGTAAAGGCTTCAAGGACAAATTGGCAAGTAATACCCTTGCTCGTTCGGAGACTTTATCGGATGTAGAATTTGAGCGTGAGCAAATCCATTCAACAGACAAATCGAACATTTTATCACAATTACTACAATATAACCCTATGATTCAAAGGCTGATAAATGTGCTACCTTTAATACCTCCAAGCTCCTCAGAGTCTATAATTCAGCAGATAATACATGAGCACGGAGAAGGCGAACAGTTGAGCACTTCACAGACCGCCGAAGCTGCCTTTGTTAATCTCCTACTCTCAAGTACATTTGCAAATAATGGTTGCGTAACAACAGCCCGATACTTTTACGATAGGGGTATCCAGATATTAGGCGAAAACTACTTGTGCGTTGACATTGCGGATTACCTTACCGCCTGTTGTGCTTCGATGCAATGCGAATTCACCCTGAGCGACAACGACCTCACAACAAGCAAAACGTGTCTACAAAAAATATGGCAATATCTCCAAGCAGTTAACCAGAGTCCTGTACAAATGAGCCCAACGGTAGCAGTGAGGCACAAATTTTTGTTACATCGATGTTGTACGTACGCGAGTATCATGAGCAATAAGGTCGACTCGTTGATGCTAATCAAGTTACTCATCAAGATCAACTTTTTGGATTTTCAATACTTTTACCCTGATAGACCATTTGACGATTCTTACATCAAGTTCATCGATGCACTCGACCTCGACTTGCTAAACGGCACACACAACGAAAAGATATCCCTAGATACTCTTTCACAGTGCTTTGAATTCTTCAAAAAGAATGAGCGAAACTTTTTGGCGCATGGATTAGAGTTTGCATCGCATGCTTACCGCATAGATTACCTAAGAAGCAACGGCCGTCTTTTAGACTATGAGATTTTGGAGTCAGCCAACTTTATTGCAAAGTGTCCACACTTGGAGGAAGATGCCGTTGGGACCCTCCCAATATGGCACATGCCCCTAATCACGGCTGCTCAAGTTCACATGCAATATTATGAGATTGCAAACACTGAACAAGAAAAGGCGAATACGGTTACACACCTTACGATCGAATTGAAAGCCCTTCGAACCATGTACAAGAATCACAAAATACTACGAGAGCAACTCGAAGAGATTATTCAAAAGATTTCATTTATTGTAAACATGCACGAAAGCAAAAACGCAAAGGTACCCGCCACAGCTCCATACAGTTTTGAACGAACCCTCGATAACTTTAAAAATACAGTCATGAAGAAATCAGGTTCGCCCGTTCCGCACATGACGAACAACTCACCCAGGCAACAACAACAGATGCCCTCTCACTTCATGTCAACGATGCAACCACACACACTAAACATGATTCAACAACCAAGCGTAACACACGTGCAAGTCATTAATGCTGCTCAGCTGCAGCAACCTCAGCAATGTGTATATACCACACAGATGTTGCCACAATACGTATCCGTCGGCAATGTCGCACCTGTACAGTTTGCTAGTAACGTGAATGGACCACAAGTACAGCAATACCACTACCTGAATCTAAACCAACAGCAGTACATTCAACAACAGTACCAACAGTTGATGGGTGTGCAGCAGCAGCAACACAGACAGTTCATCGGCGCTCAAGTGCAGCAACAACAACAAATGCAACAAATGCAACAAATGCAACAACAAATGTATAATAATTTCCAAAGGCAGCAGCCGATGCAAGGACATTCTGATGAACACTTTGAGGATGACTTTGAAACGTTTATTGATGATTTGTTTGGTGGCACTCAGTAGGTGTCATGTAATAAATGTACATGTAATAAATTTTAATGCCAAGCATTGTCTTTCTTTTTCAAGTATTTGTCAGTAATGCTTATGACGTGTTGATGGTTGTTTTTTGTTTGTCCGAATGTGACGATCCATCTTGAGAACCTTCAGTTGAAATTGTCAATTTCTGTTGCTGTGACTTTCTGACATTGTTCTCTTGATTGAGTTCGCGTTTCAAAAGTAGGCTCTCCAGTGTTTTTCGTTGTACGGGTGTGGACAAATCCAAAACATGGTAAATTACTTCCCCAAGGGGACCAGATGCTGGCCCTATTTTTATGTTGAAGTGGTGTGCTACGATTCTAATGTGACGCGAGCATAATTCTAAATCTCTATCATATAGATCTCTCGCCAAAATAATATCATCATCTTGATTTGGTAGGTTGATGCTGTCATAATACAACAGGTAGTCGTAGCCACCCTTAACAACATCTCCAATGTGCTGCATCCAATCATCAAAGTCATATCGTGCAAACAAAGTTATGCGGCATTTTTTTTGTTGTCCATCTGGGCCAATCTTATATATAAGCGATATTGACAAGGACTCTTTGCGAGAACAAAGTGTGAGTAATCTTTTCAAACGGTATTATGGTGTGTTGAATAGAAGAGAATAAGAACAATGTGTTTCTAATAAGGATCGCGTCACATATAACCTCTATATGGTCGATGGAACGCACCTTAACCTTCCCACACTTTATCACACGAAGCATTTCAATTACAATGGTCGACAAAGTTTTGAAGCCAAAGGTAAACAACAAGCCGGGTCCCAACAATGCCGTTAATAATATAACTCTTTTGCAAAAAAGTAGAAATTGGATAAGCAGTAGATACAATGATCTCGCACTTTTTCGCATGAGAAACCCTTTATTATCCATTGGTTTGATTACTGTTACAGGGTTTATTGCTATTCAAGGTAAGATAGAGGAACAATAATAGTAACTAAAAAGTCTAGTTGTTGTTAGAAAGTTGGCGAAAATTGATAAAAGGGACTACTTCAAAGAAAATTACGAAAAAGTCTTACAGGAATCAGAAAGACCCGACTTTGATCGGTATATCGCACTCCTTCCGAATTCAACTACAAACGGCATCAAGTATTTTAGAGATGAAGAACATGAGATACAGTTTTTGAAGGATACCTACCCAACATTATATAAGGAGCAAATGGAGCGTGAACTTGCAATAAAGAGGACATCAGGATCAAGCCACACCAATCGATAATAAATAATACTTTTATATGTTTGATGTATTCACAATAGGTGATAGTAAATAAGGGATCCTATCCTTATCCTCCTCCCAACTCCACTCATCTGCTGTATCGCAAGCAATTTTAGATGTATCACCATCTTCATCTTCAAAACCTTTATAGTCAGTCGGGTTCGCATTGCCAGCAATGTGGGCCGGGAGTCTCGTGTTCTTCAACAACATTTCAACAGCATCCGTGTCGCTCATTGCCTTTTTGAAAAACTTGTGCTCCATCAACTCTGCAGCATTAGGCCTCTTGTCAGGGTTTGACTGTAGCACTTTCGTGATGAGATCATGGAAGGAGGAACTCCAACAGAAATCTTCCTGATCTACCAACTTGGGTGGAGATTCGTTCATTACGTGGTACATTATCTGCATGGGTAAAAGATCTGACAGAGGCGCAGTTCCATAGGCGAGCTCCAGTGCAGTAATTCCAAAAGACCAAATATCGGCTTTGTAATCGTAACCTGCGTTCTGCGAGAAAACTTCTGGTGCCATCCAACAAAAGGAATTACTTGCCAACTCAAAAGAGCTTTTAATGCGGTGACCATCTTCAAACAATGGTATGCTCAGAGCGAAATCACCTAGTTGAAACTTTCCAGAACTGTCTACAAACACGTTGCTCAACTTTACGTCGCGATGGACGTGTGAAGTCTTGTGCATGTAGCACAAAGCTTTTAAAATGTTTTTCAAAATTGTTGCGACCAATCTCTCATCGTGGATACCACTCGTAAACTTTCTTGACATTATGTCGCTCATTGAACCTCCATCAAGGAGATCCGTGACGACGTACAAGTGTACACCATCAGTGAAACTAGTTCTATACGTAACAATGTTCGGATGTCTACTTATGCTGAGCATATTGACTTCATTTTGGAAAAGGTTCTGAATATCGTCAACCTTGAGATTGTCCATATTGATTTTCTTTATTGCAACGTTTCTATTTTTTGTACCACAATGTGCGCTCCATATCGTGCTGTGTGTACCCCTACCTACCATCTCTTCTATATTGTATCCGTCTATTGTTGTTGGGTAGGTTACGTTGTTCTGTCTATCATCTAATTCATGATCGTGGTGCTCGGTATTTGAGTCCATCATTTCGAGTGCACTAACAGTATCTGCACTATTGGATGTTGATTGAAACATTGTTAGGATATCTTCTGTATTCTTGCGCTTAATTTGTATTTTAGACGGTTATAACCAACATTACAAAATCCTATCATTAAATCCGAAGCTATTTATATCCTAAAGCGCTCATTGAACCAGAACCCTGTGGAAAATAGAGTAATTAATTTTGAGATAATAGATTTCATTTCTAAACCTTGAAATGGAACATTCCGTTCGATCATTCAGCTAAGCGCCGTAGAATATATGAAGCACTTCTTTTATGTACTCCAACCGTGTATATTTTGTAGTCGACTTTTAGCTATATTATCGATTTGGACACCCTCTTTGCAAGGTTATAATGGTTAATTATTTATATATTTGCTGTTGCGTCCCATATAGAGTTTGTCTGGTGCACAAAAAGGTCTCCTATTTAATTTTTTGTGATTTACGTAAAACTGTAAAATAGCTTTACAAGATCAGGTTACAACTTCTTCTACGATGCAGAACAGAGGTTATGAAACAACTAGAACGTAAGCTAGAAGACAGTTTTAAATTCATAAACGCATAGTACGAAGAGGAACTTTACTCCTAACATGGAGGAGGATACAGTGAATTCTTTTTCCGCAGCAACCAGCTTATTGGAGAAAAGAAAAGAGATGCTTGAAGTTCAACAAACTCTACGCTCCAAAAGAGAAGAATATGGAGAAAGACTAGACAAAATTAAAACAAAAGAAAAGGATTTATCACAAAAGAGAGTTGAGCTCACCGAAAACATTATTCAGCTGGATAAATTTATTGCGGATAATGAAATAAAGACTACTAGGGCAAAACAAAAAAAAGACACAGAAAAAAAGCTTAGGGAAGGAAACGAAGCCGAAATTGATACGTTGAAGGGCTCCATTCAGAACTTTGAAAATGAATGCCTTAAAAAGCACAAAGTGTTGGAAGAAAGAGACTCCAAGTATCATAGATTTTTGCAGCATGTAGTTACTCTTAGAGGCGACGAGAACCCGGAGGAAGTTGACAGAGTGATAGGTCGCTACGACACTCTATCAGGAAACAATGAGGAGCTAAAGAAAGATAAACAAGCTTTAGAGCAGGAATTACTCAACATGAAAAAGATTGATAAAGAGTTTAAGGAAACCAAAAAAACATATTTGATCGAACTGAATCACAAAATATCAACATTATCAAAAAGATTGGAAAAGGAAATTGAAAAAAACAACAAAATTAAAGACGAAGCCGAGGAAGCAATCGAAAGAAGCAATAAAACAAAAGTTACTTTAGGCCAATTAGAGATGGCGTGTCAAAATTTATACACCAGAGTGACGAGTAAAAATGGAAGCCAAATCAAGAGAGTACATGATAACATTTCAGACCAGGAATTAGACATGATGAAGATGCTTAAAGTCATACACGACTGCATGAGTGATTTCTTGTTTATAGTGGCGTCGCAAGCACCCTCTGAAGAAAAACCTAAGCAAAGACCAAAATAGAGCCGATCAAGCTCCTTGGCCACACTTTTTCTTTCGCATGGTTTTGTATTGATCAAATGTGGGTTAATGTCTTCCGGACAAATTTAATCAAAATCAAAGTACATTAAAATAGACACATTACCAAAAATGGTTTGTATTAACACAATCAATTGTGACGATTTCTTAAAAATCTACTTTGATTACGATTTAGTAGTGGAAGAGATGGTCTTGGTCACAGAAGGTTTTTCTTCACGCGGAAACACATTGATATCTCAGATCATGATTATCAATGAATAAACAAAGATTTGATCGTTCTTGTTTTGTGATAGTCATGTGTCACGTGTTCTTGTTACTTATGTGCCTGTGTCTGAGCCAGAACTTGTTGCGTCTAATGTTTCATACGAGAGGAACTTACATATTTTACAAAATAATTATCTGTCCGATAAGATATCGATATCGGAGTATGGATAAGACCTAACGGCAATCCGAATCAATAGATTCGTCGACTGCATCATTTTAATAAAGTTTGTAGTTTGCAATCCGGTCGCTTCAGGAGAACAAATACTTTGGTCTGCAATTTCTGTCTAGTAATCTCATGAGCTTTTGATTTGACCCTTTGCTTTTAGCTTTTTATATTTACCAATTTTTTTTTGGACAATAATCTAAAGTTATGTTGTTCTATTTTTATCAAGGGTTTATTATAAACTGAGACTATTTATGATTCCTGATTTTATTTAGATATACTCGGATTAAAGAAACAAAAATCAAATGCTCTTCAGTCCTACATGCTTGGGACAGCCTTCGTTCTTTACCGATATAAACGATGTAGAACAACTAAGTAACGATATATATGAGATATGCAAGCAAGAGCTTGAAAATGATGGTTACTCGCGAGACGACCTTGAAGTGGTGATGAGGTGTATAAATTCAAAGCAAAAAGATACTTTTACCATGTCGATAATACGCAACCTAGTCGATTCTTACAAATCTACGATAAATAGAGCAGTTAGATTAACAACAGACAATGAAAAATTCAAGACGCTTATAGCAGCCGCAAACACAAGCAAACACATGTCAACAATAGATAGCATTGGAGTTCTCAATTCGTTGTCACACCAAAAGCCGAAAACAAAACTTCCAACATTATCAACGACAAAGATACTAAGCACAGAGAAATTTTTAGGATCGCCGATCTGCAATTTTGAGGGGAAAACGAAACACACCAAACTTTCAACGAAAAAAGTATCCAAAGAGGACCGTAGGCGGAGAGGCAGGAGGTCAAATTCAGACATCCCTCTTACTGATTACTCATTTGTAGACATTGATGATCCACACCGGGCCCACAGCTCAATGAGTTTAAGCTCCAAAACGACTGACCACTGGGACGTTCTCAACAACAAAAAAATCATGTATTCTCTGTATAATTAAAAATGTACATAATAAATTAATCTAATAATCTAAAAACCAATATTTAATGTAAAATATTTTAATTTAGTTTGATTGGATGGTTCTAAGGCGTAGTTGACCCTTGGCGGTAATGACTTGAACGTGTGTTCCCATGCTCTTCAACAACTTCTTGGAGGCCAAGTCTTGGTATTCAGCCTTGGTCAATTTGGTGAAACCCCACTTGCGTGAGACCAAAACCTTCTGACGACCGGGGAACTTGAACTTGGCACGACGTAGGGCCTCAATGGCGTGGTGTGAGTTCTCCTCCTTGGTTCTGATTGACATCAAGGGTTGTCCAATTTGCACACGAGCGGCGGTTCCGTTTGGCTTACCGAAAGCACCACGCATACCGGTCTGCAATCTATCAGCACCGGCGCATGATAACATCTTGTTGATACGTAAGACTTGGAAGGGGTGGACACGAATGCGCAAGTGGAAACCATCCTTGCTGCAAGTCTTCAACATGTACTTGTTGGCAGCGATACGTGCTGCTTCCAAAGCTTCACTGCTGATTTGTTCCTTCTCACCAGAAAGCATGTGAACGCAGGCTGGGAAAAGAGCGTGATTTGCTTTCTTGTTTCCGACATCGTAGATCTTAATCTTTGGGTCTGGGACACCACGGCAGAAACGGGACTTGGGGTATGCCTTACCCTTTGATACTCTGTAACATCTTGCTGGTCTTCTGGCCATGTTAACTTTTCGGCGTTTCACAAATTATTCTTTCAACTCAACTTCGAAAATTTTTCTTGTTGACCAATCTGTGAAGGTCTTCAAAAACGATATTGAATTTTGGAGTTACACAGGGAGGAACTGCTGAGGAATAATAATAAAGCGCCCGACTCCGCGTTTGAAGTCGTATTATAATAGTATGAACAAGTAACACACCCCGAACTATTGTTGCGCCAAATTGTGTTGTAATCAATGTCCAACACCACTTTACAGTCAGGGAGGTTGAGCAATGGTACAGGTCCAGGATATGGATTAATTGTATTTGCATGTACCTTAGTAATAGGAATAATACTTATCGCTCTTGGGTTATTTCGTCCAAAAAAGAAGCAGAAAAATGTATGATTTAATCAGCCCGTTACTTGACAATTTACCTCAGATTTCTAATATGCCTTGGAGTGTTTATTCCAACAATAACAATAATATTATTTGCCGCTTCTCCAAAATACTCTTTGACCGTATCATCTGCAGACCTTCAACAAACAAAAGTAATGATTTATACCACAACTATAAATGTGACATTACAAACACTAGACTGATTCTACAGTTTTTTACTAGAATATTCTTAATCATTTTTCTTATGGTGTGCCTGGTTATATGTGTTGTTGCATTTTTACACACGATAATGTTTTTGCAAGTAAGCGGCAAGCCTCTGCAAGTGTTCAAAGAGAAGCAGGATTGATGTTCAAACAACTATAAATTTTTGTAAATAAAATGACGTTCATTCAACCAATCTTTTGACTGCTTCAATTAAACATTTGAAAAATTCAAAAACAAACATGTCTGAAGCTGTCCCAGACGAGTACTCCAACGAGAGTCCCCAAGACGAGAAACGCAAGATATCACCACGCAAGAAGCTGGTTCTCAAAGCAAAGGAGGAACAGGAACAACAAGAACAACAGCAAGTTGAGGAGGGAACCGACGGTCTTGGGACAGTAAATGAGAGCTATGAGACTTCTAACGGGATATATAACAACTATGCAGCCCCGAACGAATTATACAACAACTGGAGGGTAGAACACGTTAACGAAGTGCTGTTTCCAAATGGGTCGCCGTCGGATGTTTATTCATACGTTAGATATCAAACAAGAACAAACTCTGACCCACTACAATGCAATGACGTTTGCTACAGTCAAAATGTCGCCAACTCCAATGGTTGCGTCAATAATGTCTACAGTTCGCTCAAGTATGAAATCCATCAGGAAGTTACCATGCGCTATTATAACCTCTGTGACCAAACAAAACGCATGTCGTACCCACCCTGTCTGAGTATGAGGATATTGGTAATGTCCGCTGATTCTGATCAAGAGCTCAAAAAATGCGACACCTCTTTGAAAGGTAAGATTGACTGCACTCTCATTCCTTCAGAAGAATACAAAAACGCAGCCGCCTCTGATGTAGTACCAGAGTTTGTTACTTACATGTCGACACAAAAAATTCAGTTTGCAAAAGGTGCTAGAGACCAAAAAGCTTATTTTCAGATAAGGTAACCACTATGTTGCTCATGTGTTTGAAATTTCCATTGAATAGTTATTTTGATGCAAGAGACATTACTTCCTCCACTCCCATCATGATTGTCAGGTCGCCCCAATTCTCGGTGTGGAGCAGACACACACGGAACAGTTCAAAGAAGTCGAACAAAACCAGTTTAAAGAGAGAAAGTAGCAGCACTCCAGAAGAATTGAGAGAAGACGAAATATCAATGCCACCAACAAAAGTTCATAGGACATCTAATACGCTCGCACAACAACAATCGACGAGCGATAGCCAAGCGCAGGTTGAGGCAGCTAGTGTACAGTTGTCACAATATACTGGTCAGCTTCATAGTCTATTGACTTATCTCTCTGATAAACAAAAAATGGATAATGAGGAGAGGAGGCAAGCCTTCACTTTAGCATTTCAACATTTATGTAGTGCCAAAAACCAGTAGACATGTAGAAAATAACGTTTTCCAGTTTGTGCTCTTGAAAGAAGATTACGATTGGTGTTGTTAAATAAATAATTTATTCTTCACGCATATCCCTGTTCATCTTTCATTTGTTTTCTATAATCATCCCTTTCTTTGACATAAGATTTTCTATCATAGTCCATTAATCTTTCGTCGTCCTCATGAGTGTACTTGTACTCTCCTGGATAAACTTCTTTCATTCTGCAATGTAAATTGATTCTGAAAAAATTTAAAAGCACTTACACCCTGCGAAGGTTTCTTCCATAAGGTGTTGTATATGTAGAAAACCTTTCTAAATGTTTAGTGTCGCGATGGCTTCTATAGGTCCACATAGTTGCATAAAATGCACCCAACGCAGCAACGTTTGAAAAGAATCTACCCCAAGGGTGTTGAAAGTTGTGTCGTCTAAATGCGACAACGTTGCTCGCAAAAATTTTCATAAAGGGACTTCGATAGGTGGGCTCAAAAGGATAGACCAGCATTTTGGCAATATAGCCACCGATCAAGCCTATAACAATGCCGCCTTGCTTCCACTTGACATAATCGTATAATAAGGATCTTCGCTCTGAAAGGGGCGAAACTCCAGATTTCAAATATTTGCTTTCGAGATTCCATATATCCATACTTTTCTTCCACAAATCGGTCTGTGAGTTGTTTGGGCTCCTAAATCGCCTTGCACTAATTGATCATTAGTTGCGTTTATAAAGTACAAAGTTACTAATCAGATGCATCTAAAGGAGTGTATTCGAAATAGTCATAGGTTCCAATCTCTTCATCGTAGGACATTATCCCTTGTAATTTTGTATTTGATCCGATTCAAATATGCTGTTGTAATTTAGCCTTCAACTTGGTTGTGTTGAAGTTCAATATTTAACACAATTAAAGTCAGCATCAAACATGGATAGAGAAGTCTATCAGGAGATATTCGTCTCTTTGACAAGAGAGTTTCCTGATTTGATAAACAACAAGCAGTTCTCCGCTTTACAGAAGAAAACTTCAGATGCAAAGGTTAGGGTTTCTCTTGTTAAAATCACTAACATTAATTAGACAGTGTTAGATACATATTTTGTTAATAGTATATATTCTTTCCTCTCTGGATTATTTATAGATGCTAATTACACATACCCATTCACAAGATTGTGTAATCATCTCCTTCCAGTTATCGTATCGACAGCCATTCAAGAATCAAAAACATCACAAAAGGCACATGATGATCTTACCATAGCCATGAGTAAGATTCTCCCCCTCCATGCCCAGTACCAAACCTCCCTAATCGACCACTTGAACAATCTCAAACCTGTTTTTGTGGATCGCATCTTAACCCAAAAGGACGAGCAACGCACTATAGAGTTTTCACAGACCGCCTACAGGCTGTTGGCACATGCGCGTGAGGAATTTTCAAGCATGTGGAATTGGTCCCCATTCTTCGAGTTAACCAAGCACAACAATGAACAAGTGAGATGGTACTCAAAATCATGTCTAGCACTTTTGTTGAAACACGAGAGACACATTGATGAGTTCCTAGATCCAAGTGTGAGAGATCAAGACAAACACGACAAGTTATCGAAACTAGTACAGTTTTCACAAGATGGTGATTTGGAGAAACATTTGGTCGTACGTTCAAATGAAGCAAGCCAACACACAACAAAGACATTTACTCCAAACGCCTCAAACATGGTCAATGTTTGTGGAGTGTGGTTACACAAACATTATACCCCATCCCCTCAAAACGAATCCAAACTCGTCATGACGGAAACCACTCAACAAAACATTCGCTCCTTGGCATTCGCCATTTCACAAAACAAACCAGTCATACTAGAAGGTATTACAGGATCCGGAAAAACTGCCCTCGTAGAAGAATTGGCAAGATTGACCCATCACGATTCCCAATTAATCAAAGTCAACTTGGACGAGTCGTTCGACAGCAAGGATCTATTAGGTACCTACGTATGCACGGACGTGCCCGGAGAGTTCCGCTGGCAACCAGGTGCCCTCACCAAAGCAGTAGCAGATGGAAGATGGATTTTAATCGAAGACATTGATTTGG
Source organism: Acrasis kona (assembly GCA_026419775.2). NCBI lineage: Eukaryota > Heterolobosea > Eutetramitea > Acrasida > Acrasidae > Acrasis > Acrasis kona. The sequence continues at coordinate 56,504 of JAOPGA020000506.1, forward strand.
CACCATTCGACATTATCAGCGCTTTGATACCATTGGTGGAGAGCAACACATTATTCATACCCAGCAGAGATCAAGTCATCCATGCAGCAACTGGATTCCATTTATTCGCAACACAAAGCCTAGTCGAAGGACCCTCTGGAGCAGCACAACGTCAACGCTCATTACCCATGAGCAACTTATGGACTCGAGTCATGATCGATAAATTACCCACCGTCGAAATCGAACAATTATTGTTGGAGAAATTCGGCGGCAAAGTGAAACAATTAGTTCCCAAATTCATCCAAACATTCGAAGCGCTCAGAACAGGTTCGTTTGATTTACAACATCAAGTCACAAGCAGCACCAACAGCGACGAACTAACCGTTGGACAAGCCCTCGCTCAACTGCGTCACTATGGTCGTTTATTCTCTCTTCGTGATTTACTCAAATGGTGCGAACGCGTCAACAGATTATACAGCGAACAACTAGCACACGACAATTATGTTCAATCGAGTTTGAAGCATAACATTTTCAGAGAAGCCGTCGATGTATTTTGCGGTATGATCACCAAAAGAACCATTTATGAATCAGTGGTCAAGTTGTTAGCATTGGTGTGGGAGATTCACGACGTGGATCAGTTCCTAGTCGATAAGCCAATACTACAAAATAACGAAAAGAGCGGCGTGGTGAGCGTTGGTCGTATTTCGTTACCAAGAGATCAAAAAGTACTATCCGAACAATTAGCTTCTGCTCAAACCCAACGACCATTCGCTCACACCAAACTTAGTTTGCGCTTATTAGAGAGAATCGCTGCTTGTGTGACCATGGTAGAACCATTGCTATTAACTGGTGAAACAGGTACCGGTAAAACTTCGGTCGTGCAATACTTGGCGAACATGATGGGTCGCAAATTAGTCGTTCACAATTTGAATCAACAAACAGATGCTGCAGATTTCATCGGTGGTTTCAAACCAGTGGATCTGAAAATATTGGCAACCGGCGTGCTCACCAATTTTGAAAAGTTATTTGGCGTTACGTTCAGCGTCAAAGAGAACGGTCAGCTCGTGGATAAGGTCAGAGAACATTACCGAGTGAGAAACTGGTCAGGTATGATCATTTTGTTCAACAAAGTGATTGTGAAAGCTGAACAAAAATTATCGACCGATCGCGCCGAAGATGCCCCAGTAGATCGTAAAGTCAATTCAAACAAGAAACGCACCAGTAATGGCGACCAACCATCTGGTAAACGTTCAAAGCAATCCGCATCGCCACAACAAGCAGAACGGTTCGCAACATTGAAATCATATTGGAGTAAATTCAAAGAAAGTGTCGAACGGTTCAATCATCAAGCCAATTTGGTCCAAAATAGTTTTGCATTTAGCTTTGTCGAAGGTACGCTCGTAAAAGCTCTTAGAGAGGGTCACTGGGTTCTATTGGACGAAATCAATTTGGCCAGCACAGAAACATTAGAGCGTTTGAGTGGTTTATTAGAGGGCGAGACGGGTACGTTGTCGCTCACCGAAAAGGGAGAGACCGAATCCGTAAAGAGACATCCTAACTTTAGATTATTCGCTGCTATGAATCCACCTACGGACGTAGGTAAGAAGAACTTGCCACCAGCTCTTCGAAACAGATTTACTGAATTTTATGTTGAAGAATTAACGGACCGAGATGATTTGAAGATTGTCGTGAAGCAATATCTAAAAAAGCGCATACCGGGAGACAGTGCACCAGTGGATATCATTGTTGATTTTTACCTACAGGCAAGAAAAGAAGCCCAGGTGAATCTAACGGATGGTGCCAATATGAAACCACATTATAGTTTACGTACACTAGCTCGTTCGCTAGAATACGTGACCTTGGTGTTAACTGATTATGGATTAGATCGTTCTCTATACGAAGGATTCTGTATGGGATTCTTAACTCAATTATCAAGAGAGTGTTATCCGCTCATGGAAAATCTAATCAAGAAGAGTTTCTTGAAACCATCCGTGTTGAAGAACGAGTCGTATTTGACAAACAAACCAAAACAACCTGGACCTGATTACGTCAATTTCGAACATTTCTGGTTAAAGTCATCTAATTATCAATATCCAAAAGATAGCACCAGTCGATTCATCACCACCAAATCTGTAAATGACCATTTGAAGAATTTAGCAAGAATCATCAAGATTGGTAAATATCCAGTTTTGTTACAGGGACCCACCTCCAGCGGTAAAACTTCCATGGTATCTCATTTGGCAAGAATCACGAATCACCGATTCGTGAGAATTAACAATCACGAAAGTACCGATTTACAAGAATACTTTGGAAGTTATGTCACCACACCAGATGGTCGGTTGGTATTCCAAGAGGGTATATTGGTCGAAGCCGTTCGTAATGGTTATTGGATCGTACTGGACGAACTCAATTTGGCACCCAGCGAAATTCTAGAAGCATTGAATCGTTTGTTGGACGACAATAGAGAATTGTTCATAGCAGAGACACAAGAGGTCGTCAAACCACATCCAGAATTCCAATTGTTCGCCACTCAGAATCCACCTGGTCTTTACGGAGGTCGTAAAGTATTATCAAGAGCGTTCCGTAATCGTTTTGCAGAACTACACGTTGATGACATTCCACAAGACGAGTTGATACAAATTCTACAACAAAGATGCGAAGTGAGCGGTAAATTAGCTGGTAAATTCGTACAAGTCATGCGCAATTTACAACGAATTCGTCAATCCACTAAAATCTTTGCTGGCAAAGGAGGTTTCGTCACTCCACGTGATTTGTTCAAGTGGGCATCTCGTGTACATGCCAACAAGATGATCAACGAAAGTGACGATTTGTACGTGATCAATTTGGAAACTGCAAGAGAAGGTTTCATGTTGTTAGGAGAGAGATTGAGAAGACAAGAAGAAAAGAACTTTGTTGCGGATTGTCTATGTGAAATGTTCAAATGTAAATCTTTGGATTTGGATGCATTATATGATCGCGACCATTTACATTACACTCGTACTCTAAATGTCGAACAATCAAAAGGAATGGTGTGGACTCGCACCATGAAGCGTATCGTGACATTAACTGGTAAATGTATCGATAACATGGAACCCATTCTATTGGTAGGAGAAACTGGATGCGGAAAGACCACCGTTTGTCAATTATACAGTCAAATCATGAACACAAGGTTGCACATTCTCAATTGTCACCAACACACCGAAACAAGTGACTTTTTGGGAAGTTTGAGACCTGTTAGAAATAGAGAACAATTGTTGATGAAGATTAAAGATTTGATGAATCAATTCGTGAGAGTTTATAATGCACATGAACAAGATGAAATGACTGATGATTTGGTCATACAACACGGAGATGATGCATTGGGTGCCAACATGGCCACATTCGAATCCATTTGTAAACCAATGCTGAGCGAAAACCAAACACATACCAATCGTCAAGTTCATCTATTGAACACCTTATTAGAATTACGCGTCATTTATGGCGAATGGAAATCATTGTTCATGTGGTACGATGGTCCATTGGTCAAGTGCATGAAACAAGGTGATTTGTTCCTTATCGACGAAATCTCGCTCGCTGAAGATGCCGTCCTCGAGCGTTTGAATTCAGTGTTGGAAACTGATCGTACGTTAGTGTTAGCAGAAAAGGGATCCGATACCATCGAAGAAATCACTGCCAAGGATAGCTTTAGAGTATTTGCGACCATGAACCCTGGTGGTGATTTTGGTAAACGTGAATTGTCACCTGCACTTCGCAGTCGTTTCACAGAAGTATACGTTCCAAGTTTATCCGTAAGAGAAGATTTGGCGCTCATCATTCAAGATCGATTGCATGAGTCGTTCCATTCATTTGTTGAATTGATGATTGGATTCGTTGAATTTTATTCGAATCAACGTCGATCCAAACGTAATTTGAGCGTTCGTGATGTAATTGCATGGGTCGATTTCATGAATAAATCAATCAACAACAGCGGAAAGATTGATCCGTTCGATTGTTACGTACACGGAGCAGAATGTGTCATCTTGGAAGGTGTTGGCATAGGCACAGACACAAGCGATAAGAGCAGAAGTGATTTGCGCGATGATTGTTTGGAATTCTTATCCAATCAACGACCATTAGTTCACACCGACACTGTTCCATCGTTATCAGCAATGGATCAAATCACAGGTGAATTGTTCGGAGTTCATCCTTTCTATATCCAAAAGGGTCAACACCCCACAGGTGGCCCTGATGAAAAATACACGTTATCGGCACCAACAACTGGTCGTAACGTTGAAAAAATCTTACGTGCCATGCAACTCTCCAAACCATTATTGATGGAGGGATCTCCTGGTGTAGGAAAGACGTCTTTGGTAACTGCGTTAGCCAGAGCAAGTCATCATAATATCGTTCGTATCAATTTGAGCGAACAAACAGATATGATGGATTTGTTGGGAACCGACTTACCAGTAGAGGGCGAACAAGGAGAAGGTGGTCGTTTTAGATGGAGCGATGGTATTTTCCTAAGAGCTCTTAAAAATGGTGATTGGGTGTTGCTAGACGAACTTAACTTGGCGTCGCAATCCGTACTAGAAGGTTTAAATTCGGTGCTGGATCATCGTGCTGAAATCTTCATACCTGAACTCAATAGAACCTTCTCTTGTCCCAAATCGTTTAGAATCTTTGCATGTCAAAATCCATTACAACAAGGTGGTGGACGTAAGGGTCTACCCAAATCATTCTTGAATCGATTCACTCAAGTATACGTCGATGAATTACAGAGCGATGATTTGTTGTTTATAACAAAGAGCGTACACGGTAATCAATTACTAAATGACACCGTGTTACAAAACATGATTAAATTTAACGAAGCTATGCACAAGGAGAGCATGGTGCTCTATAAATTCGCTAGGAGAGGTTCCCCATGGGAATTCAATCTACGTGATGTATTTAGATGGTGCGAATTGGTCAATAAATATGCCGATGGCGATTCAACGACCATTGCTAGATTCGTCGATACCGTTTATATGCAACGCATGAGAACAGCAGAGGATCGTAAATACGTCGCAGGGCTATACGAACGTATATTTGGTCACGCACTCGTCCTCAACCAACATCCATCCTACACAATCACCAACCACGCTGTTCAAGTGGGTCACGCCATATTGAACAGAAAACCAGCTGATTACAACCACCAACTTTCGTTATTGTTACATTCCACTCTCAATCCACTACAATCCATTTTACATTGCGTAGATATGAACTACATGTGTATATTAAATGGACCGAGTGCAAGCGGAAAGACCTCATTGGTGAGATTAACGGCTCAACTATGTGGTAGAAAATTATATGAATTTGCAGTGAGCAGCAGTACCGATACAGTAGAGTTGTTGGGTGGATTCGAACAAGTCGATCCAAATCAACGATTGACCAGAATCTCAAGAATGATCAAGCAAAGATTGGATCAAGTCGCCACCGGCATCGTACTCACCAATAGACAAGATTCATCATCTCTATTGGAATCTACACAAGGTGCTTATCAACAATGGTCGTTCATCAAGGCGTTGAGTCCAGAACATTCCGATCGAATCAATTTACTCAAAAAGTTATTATCATCCATTAGTGAATTAGAAAACAAAGTTAACCAAGATTCAAAATTGGAAAATGATCAAGAAATTGAATCCGAATTGAACGAGATTTATAATTTACAAACTCAAGGAGTAAAGGGTAGATTCGAATGGAACGATGGTATATTGATAAGAGCACTCGAAAATGGAGATTGGATCCTAATCGACAATGTGAATTTCTGCAATCCGACAGTATTGGATCGTTTGAATTCATTATTGGAACCCAATGGTGTGTTGGTCGTAAATGAACGTGGATTAAGCGACGGAGAGGTCAAGATCGTAAAGCCACATTCTAATTTCAGAATCTTCATGGCCATGGATCCAAAGTATGGCGAAATATCACGTGCCATGAGAAACAGAGGAATAGAAATTCACATCATGCCCATTCCAATTCCTAGCCAAGACGCTCTTCATTTACTCGTCAGAGCAGGAAATGTACCAACCATGCAAGCAGCTCATCAACTCATGCAAGTCCATCAAACTGCATTACAGACTCCTTGGATCGCAAGTGCAGTTTCCAACGAAGAGGATAAACCAACCATTAGAGATTTGATCAGAGCTGGTCAATTAGTGAGCATGTTGGTCAGTCAAGGTCATTTATTAAAACAAGCGATAGAGAATGCAGTTGATTCGGTGTATATACTCAACAAGTGTGGGTTGACTCCGCTACAAAAGAAACAAGCCAAAGTAGTATTATTGGAATCCTTCACGAACGAATCACATTCGAACGAATTGTTCCCATCTACATATTCGCTTTCGAACGCTTTCAAAACGAACGAACCACTATTCAATAGCGTGGTGAGACATGGTGCCTATGCTCATGATTACATCAAAATTAATTTGGCACATTACCTTAGTCAACTTAAACACATCAATCCAGAATGGCAATCCATACAAGCACAAGTAGAGCATCAGACCATTGATTTGACTCGATTGGAATTTGGATTGGAATTCTTTGTCGAGACTAGTTCTAGACAAGATTATGGACTCCGTAAGGAATGGTTGAATCAGTTAGCAGAATTGGTCACTCCACAATTCCCAGAATTATACAAATTAATCAAAGCTTATTGTTCCGTATTGACCCAACGATGGACTCATTCGTCGACTGTGACCATCTCACAAATGGTCCAAAAACACATTTCGACGGTTGTCAACCAATTGAGTTTGCGCGGTAATTTGATTTTGGAATTACTCAATTTCCAACCCATCGATTTACGTCACAATGTTGAATTGCATCAGAAATTATTGTTATCACAATTGAATCACATTTTCACATTATCTTCGTTTGTGTTACAACGATTAGTCAGAAGCAATCATGTAGAGAAGAACACTTATGATCGATTTGTAAAATTAAAATCGATCAACCACCAGAGCAGCGTGTTACAACAATCGTATTACTTCAGGGCCAACTTGAAGGAAAGAAGCGCAGCAGCTAATGATTTGATCGAAGTGTTCCACGTGATTTTGGAGTCCATCGAAAAATTGGACCAATTAGCATTTTGAGTAAAATTCCCAACTCCTGACATTTTGTTCTTGTTACAAAAAACTTGTTCCAGAAGAGATCAATTGTTTAATTATTTGAATTCGATTACTGCCATCAATAGTGAATTCTTAATTTATTGGACATGGTTGATCAAGTCGATTGATCAATTACATTCTCGAATCAAAGACGATCACTATCCAATCATGAGCAATGCCATTCAAATGATGGAAGAAAGAGCAAGTAAATTCTTCAATCGCATGGGAAGTAAGAACCATTTATGGAAGGTGGGCGGCAAACCCAAACCAAAACAACCTCGACCCGAATTAGATCAATTACAATCTCAAATCAATGATTTCATCCAATTGAACAAAACAACTGGAAAACGCGATTTGAACCAAGTCATTCTGAAAGCATTATGTACCATCATGTACTTGACCCAATACAAATCAGAATCATCACCAAAAGGATTGAGTTTCCAATTACAATCTTCCATTTCAGAAATTCCCAAATTGTTGGAAAATGCACACAAGCGTAGCTTGAGTCAAGTGGCTCAACATGGAGCAGCAATTGATTTGGAAAATAAATTACAAAATGTGTTCAACAACATTGAATCCGAAATCAAGGATGCAGCAAAAAAGAAATCAATATCGAGTTATTCCAGTCAATCGCTGTACCCACTTTATGATCATAAGAGCATTTGTATGGAATTACAAGTCGTATCTGCCATTCATCACATGGCATATTTGATTTCTACGAATGCAAATGTGATTGATGCCAATCACGTCAAATCCAAATGTGCAGAATTGATTGAATTTACAATTTCAAAGAGTTCGAGACCACCAAGCGAGATGGTTCCTTATCAGACCTTATTGTGGGCATTGGATGCTGTGGAGCTGAACAAGATTGACATTCGAGTTATTTGTCAACAAGTTTGGAGTCAATTTGGTCAACGATGTTGGTCAACCGTGGAGGGATCTTCACAATTGTTCCGCGATTCTAACATGACTCGATTACTAGATGTATTGAGCCAATGGGAACGCGTTCCGTTCCGTGCAAGATTTACCAAAATCGAACAAATCAAAACTGTTTTGGATTTCATTTGTGAATCTAGAAGTGATAATCTAAACGATAGTGATCTGGTGGATAGACAAGCACTAATTGATTTGACTTGCGACACTTTACATTGTTTCGATTCGACCCTTCCATCAGGAATCACATTTGATGCAATCATTCAAAATTTACGAATGGGCCAAATCGAAGATCAAGATTTACGACGAGTCATCAACCAAAGCAACGACGTTCGTTTCACGAATCTCAAAGAAAAAGTCATCAGTTGCATTTACGATGTGGTCAACTCTGGATTGAATTTATCATCCAGAGGTAAAGCATGGGTCACATTATCTGAATTACGTTTCTTGTTGATTCAACCTGGTCAACCCATCGATCCCACTCGTAAATACAGCGTGATGGTTGAATTACTCAATCCACAAATTCAACAATTGGATCAACGAAAAGAATCCTATTCGGCCATGCAAAAATTCGTCAACGGAGACGAACGATCCGTACATGTGATTGAAATGAATGATTCCGTTCAAAAATTACAATCCGAATTAAATCAAATTCAACACAAGGTGGTCAACCGTCCCTCTACTGTTACGTTCGAATCATTATACGGTCAAATCAAGGAACTCATCAGCGTGTTATTGACCAGCAAAGGTTCAGATAAATTACAAAACATGATTTCACAAGTCGACCAATTATACAAATCAAAACAATACAACGAAGACGTGGAACAAGCATATCAACAATTATTGGCACAAGAAGACAATTGGCAAAATAATGCATCGAATCGAATGATTCAAATTTCGAAAGAATTTATTGGATATGAAGATGTGTACGTTCCATTATTGACTTGCGTTCATCAAATGAAACATGGTCTACGACAATGTGTACAGGGATGTAACGATTATGTAAATGAGTTGAAATCAAATTTCAATCAAGATCGTGCGCTGACTGTTGCGTTACTAAAGGATTTGATTTCGTTCCCCAACAATAACGACCTGATCGGAGTGTTATCCAACGTTCGTTGCATGGAGAGATTACTCGCCATTAATTTCATGAACGAAAAGGTTGATTCTTTACAACGATTGGATCGATTCAGGACCATTTCGAAATTACTCAAAATCACATTAACTCGTGCTCACCTCATCAGCATGAACCATCCCTACAATGCCCTTCATAACGACGATCAACAGAATTTAAATCACATCGCCGGCACGAGAACCAATCAAGACATTTTAGGAGTCATCAACGCCATATTCAGTTTATACTCCAACATGTACCAAAAAGTAAGCGAAGAAGTAAAGATCAAACAAAAGGAATACGAAGAAACGTATCGATACAAGGAACAAGTAACAAACATTGAAGCAGAAGACGACGAAAGTATTTTGAGAGAAATGGATGCCATGTTCCCTACTTATGCCGAAGATTATATCGAATTCACAAAGAAGGAAGACATGGGACAAGACGATGCTGCTAAAAAGAAACCATTGCAGCCCCGAGCACCCGAACCAAGTGCCGAAAAGAAACACTTGGATGCATTGGATAAGGAATTGAATAGCGTTTCGCAATTAGGTCCATTGGTCGAATTCCATCGCAGCATCTACCAACCATTCACCAGCGCTCCACAAGAAGAAATTAGGGACCAACTCGTCGAAGAATCATTCAAGACCGCAGGTGACCTGATGCAGACACATTCCGATTTGATGGATTCGATCAAATTGAAATCTCACTTGCCGTTCGCTTTGTATGCTTCTCATGCGCTCAAGAGATTGACCAAGAAATTCGAAAAGAAAGTTGGCGAGACGTTCGATATTTATAACGAAGAGAACATACCGGAGCTAACGGCCGCTTTTAGCGTATTGAGCGTGATCGTCACGAAGATTTATTCGTTATTGGAGCGATACGAAAATTCACCAATCTTGATTCAAATGATCGAAATTTGTAGGACCATCATGGACAGTCCAATGAACGTACCGCTCATGAAGGTGCTCACTGGTATGGAAGTGCTCTTGAGCAAGATTTACGAATGGGAATGTAATTTGTTATCGAAAAATAATACCATCAGCGAACAAATGTACCAATTGAGTCAAATCATTTCGAGATGGAGAAGAATGGAATTAGAAAATTACAAGGCCATTTTCGAAATTAAAAAGAAGGAGTTCCAAAACAAGAGTCATCGTTGGTGGCACCACTTTTTCGAATCGTTAAGAATCGATGTCACGTTCGAAGAATCTGGCGAGAAATCGCTGGTCACCAAATTGTTCGACATTTGTGAAGATTTCATGAGGACGGCAACCATGGGCGAATTCATACCCAAATTAGAAATGTTACCTGGATTCGAAAATCAAATTCGATTCGAAATGGAAATTACCAATCAAGAAAATCCAATTCGGTTCCAAATGGCCCAAGTTCTTTCCAACATTCATCGATTCTACTCTCAATTCGAACCGCTCTATCACGCCAAATTAGAAAACGAAACGAAACCATTGGAAGATAAATTGAAGAATGCAATCAAGATTATGAAATGGGAATCTACCAATCCAAATGACGTCAAGCACACGACAGAGAAATCGAGATTAGAGTTGGGTAGATTCAGCACCAAATACGTTGCCTTCTTGAACAGACCAGCAAGAGATTTATGGGACAAGCAAATGTTCGATATTCAAACTGTCAATAAATATGTATCCAGCGAAGGTGTCCAGGTGGTCAATAAACCTTCGAAGAAGAACAAAAACAAGATGATCAAGAAGGTTATCAAAAAGAGAAGAAGGAACAAGAAGCAACAACAACAGGATGAATTCGATGATACGGATTATGGATTGGCTTTCACGAATGTGATTAGGAAAGAAATGGAAGAGTCATGGAATCAACACCATCAATCGATGAACGCTAACGAACTCACCATTCGACAATATCAACCATTGGTAGAACAATTGAATAAAGTAAGCAACAAGATGGATCAGTTGGTCAGATACGACATGATCGAATCGCAAGTAACATTCGAATGTGGAGTCGTGAGTCAATACGTCGATTCGCTATGTAGCGATATGATCCAACGCATGCAACAATTACAGCAACCAAAGGTCTCGAGAGCGTTCAAACAAAGAGGATTGAACGATTTGATGAGCGAATTGAAGAGCTTGGGACTCGATTATCACATCAAGCATTTGGGAACCAGCACTCAACCCGATCAAGTCTTTTTACGAAAGCGCGTCAAGTTACACGACAAATCATGCAACGATCGCATTAAATTATTGTGGACACGCAGTGATGACTATTATTATAGAAACATTCACTTGTTACAAAAATTGAAAGTGATTTTCGATAGTCCTGATTGTAATCAACAAGTGAATGCTCAACGAAACAGAATGAGAGGTTATCCCGATAATTTGTTCCACATGACCACTTTACAAAGGGAGTCTTTCGGAACTTGTCAGGAACATTTGAATGCGTTGGTCGAATTGTGTGATCATTTGGATCGAATCAAATCACAAAACAATGTGATTCCCGCTCAAAACTTTACGAGAGAGTGGTACTTGAAGTTATCGTCCCACACCAACAAGTTGACGGAAATGGTCAAGCAATGTGAAATCTTGCATGCCAGTTTACAAAAAACAGCGACTGGTGGGTTGACCAAAGTAATTGATTCGTTACAAGAATCACAATCCAATCTCTTAAATTTGGTACAAATCAGTCATGGATCAGTCTTGTTGTTACAATGTCACTCTCAAATTGTAGATTCTGGATTTGATGTTTTGGAACAAGCGCACATCACGTTGTGTCAATTCGCAGAAAAAGCATCCAGCATCGCACCAAGAAGTTCGGGTCTAGATCAAATGATCGAATCCACAAAGGCACTAGTCGACGAATACAAGGTTGCGAAATCCAACATCCAAACCACTCAACAATCAGTCGACACCCAAGAAGCTTGTTTCAACGTGATCAAGAGCGCACAGATCGCCGTTCAAAAAATAGTAGAACGAAACACAAAGGACTCTGAAGCGATCGAAATCATCATGATTGAAAAGAGACAAGAAGAAAAGGATCGATTGGAGCGCATCAGATTGAGTCAAGCTGAATCAGAAGGTAAAAACGAATCCTCTGCTATTGTAATCGACGACGATCAAGATGAAGACATTCAAGTAGTGGAACAAATCGAAGAGGACCCAACTAGTAGTTTCCTATGTAAGGACGGATCGCTCAAGAGATTAGATGAGCGATTCAATGCCACATGGACGCGCTTATCGATCGATGTCCAAAACATGACCACTCAGGTCAGGTCACTCATCGACTTGATCATCGCCAACAGTCAAAATTCCATCCTAGTCGACACGCCCATCAATACAGTGTTATCGACACTTAATCCAATGATCCGCACCTTACAACAGTTGACCAACCTCCACACCAACCAATTCGTTCACTTCCACAAGAACATTTCGAAATTCAATTACATCATGTTGAGCATCTTCAACACTCTATTCAAAGAAGGATACTGCGGAGATGACGATGAAGATGGCGAAGGAGAGGGAGAAGGCGACGGTAGTATTTCCTTCAACGACGGAACCGGAATGGACGACGGAGATGGTATCAACGACGTTACCGACCAAATCGAAAACGAAGATCAAATCATGAACGACAAGGACACTCAACATCAAGATCAAGAGCCAAAACAACCAGAAGATAACGACAAGGCAGTAGAAGTAGAAACTGATTTCGAAGCCACCGCGAACGACATGAAAAAGAACGAAGATTCTGACGACGACGACGATCAAGAAGAAGATGATGAAATCGATAAACAAATGGACGAAATCAACGACGACGATCCCAACAAGGAGACGCTAGATGAAAAAATGTGGGACGACGAAGATGAAGACGACGATGATCGCGACGCTAATAAACAAGAACAAGACGATAAGAAATTACGCGACGACGATATGAATCCAAATCAAAAGGAAAAGGAATCCGAAATGAAAGCAAGCGAAGATCAAAAGGAAGAAAAGGAAAATAACAAAACCAATAAGCGCAAGCAAGATGAGGGTATGGCCGATGAAGATAATCAACAAGAAGAGGACGAACCCATCGAACAAGAAGAATTTGTGGACCAAGTAGATGGCGAAGATGATCAACAAGATAATCAAGACGATTCCAATAAAAAGGATCAAAATGAATTCAAATTACCAGAGGAATTGGATATCGACGATGAGATGAGCCAAGACGAAGAAGAAGAAGGCGATGAAAAGGATGAAGAAGAGGAGAATGGCGACGAAAAAGAACAAGACGAAGCAGCCAGTAACGTTCCTAATCAACAAGATCCAAACCAAAAAGATGATCAAATCGAATCCGAACAAATCGAATCCGAAAATGTACAAGATGATCCAGATCGTAAAGATGACGATGGCGACGATGAAGACAACAAACAAGACGAAGATGAACAAAATGACGAAATCGATCCATCAGTCACCCAAGAAAACAAAGCAGTTCCACTCGACGAACAAGAACAAGATGAAAACCAAGACGGAGAGGAAGAAAAAGATGAAGAAGAGGATAAAATGGCAATAGACGAACAAGAAGCATTCGACGAGGATCAATTAAAAGAAACACCGTTCGGAGTCAAGCAAACTGCTGGTAAAGCAAGCGAGATCAAAGACGATGACAAGGATCAAGAAGAATCAAAAGAAAAACAAAATAACGAAGCACCAGAAGAATCAGGTAAGGACGTGAACAAGAATCAACAAGGTACTTCGTTCGATCGTCCACAAGAACAAGACCAACCTCGTAATCCTGACCAACAAGACGACCAATCAGATTCCGCTCAATTCGATCCCAATCCATTCCGTTCACTAGGCGACGCACTCAAAGAATGGAAAGAAAAGATTGAAATGGTAGAAAGACAAGATAAGAAGAAACAAGACGAATCAGAAAGACCGGTCAACGAACAAGAACAAGATGCTTATGAATTTGCGAACCAAGACGATCAAGAACAACAAGATGATCAACAAGTCATGGCACCTGCCACAGAGGAACAAAGCGAGAGATTCCCGGACATTAACATGAATTTGGAAGAACAAGAAGAAGAAGAAGAAGAACAAGTTCAAGACAAGGATATCGAAACTAAAAAGGACGAACAGGTCAATAAAGAAAAGGAATCAACTGATGCAGAACTGGATTCGAACCGTAGTTTGAATAATTCGAAACCCAAAGAACAACGATTCGAAAAGGACGATCAAATGGATCAAGACGAAATTGAACAAGTGCAAGTGGATCCAATTCCCAACAAACCAAAGTCGAATCCTTCGGATTTGGATTTGATGCCAACCATTCACACCAATCAAGATCAACAACAAGAGAATGTAGATGATGATGATGAAGAATCACAAGAGATGATGACGCTCGAAGATATACAAAAGATGAGAGAAGAACTGGACCAAATGATGACTGCATGGAGGAGCGATGAATCCAACGTGGAACGTAGCAAAGAACTATGGAGAAAATTCGACATGATCACCAGCAATTTATCACAAGAGCTATGCGAGCAATTGCGTCTCATATTGGAACCAACGCTCAGTACCAAACTAAGAGGTGACTACAAGACTGGCAAACGCATCAACATGAAAAAGATTATTCCCTACATTGCTAGTCAATACCGAAAGGACAAGATTTGGTTGAGAAGGACGAAACCCAACAAGAGAAATTATCAAATCTTGTTGGCAATCGATGATTCAAAGAGCATGATGGATAACCATGCTGGTCAAATGGCTTTGGAGAGCCTGACCATGATTTGCAGGGCCATGAGTCAGTTGGAAGTTGGTCAGCTAAGCGTGGTGAGCTTTGGAGAAAAGATGAAATTGTTACATCCATTCGATAAAGTATGGAGCGAAGAATGCGGATCTGAAATTTTATCTCAATTCAAATTCGATCAGAACCAAACCCAAATGGCACACTTTATGCAAAAGAGCATTCAAATGATGGAGAATTACAAATCGGCGCTCTCCACCAGTGCAAGTGCTAGCAGTAGTACGGTAGGTACCGAGTATCTACAATTGGCGTTTGTGTTGAGCGATGGAAGAATGTTGGATAGAGAAAAGATTGTACAAATGGTGAGATTGGCTCAGGAGAAGAAGCAATTGTTTGTATTTATTTTGATCGATAATCCAGATCCAAATGATAGCATCTTACAGGTCAAGACGGTGACTTATCCAAATAACAAGCTGACGGTTACCAATTACATTGACCAGTTCCCATTCCCCTATTATATTATATTGAGAGATATTAGAACATTACCAGAAGTTTTGGCTGATGCGTTGAGACAGTGGTTTGAGCTTATCAACATGAGTGGCACTGATGGATTGTAATAATAAATAATGTGTTGTGTAAATTGCTTGTGAAGTTGTTTTTAATTTAATTCTTACCATTATCGTCACCACCCCCTCACCATAAAGTGTCACCTGACCAAAAAAGTGATATGTTTTGGAGAGATTATTCCACACTCCACTTCAAACAAAATACACAATGAGCGGCACCTTGTACCTCATACGTATCCTGCTGTGTAACATAGCATTATGTCCGGAGGAGAATTGTTGTTTGAAAGCTGACATTTCAAAACAATGACCTCAGAGTATGAGCAAGCAAGACTCAGGTCTATTATCGAATTCTTTAACAACTATGAAGAGAATCAGAGGGCTTCACAATGTTTTAAGGACTGGGAGTCCATCAATACATCCCAGACAATTTTGGAAGATATTGGACCAACCTGTCCAACAAAAATCAAATCTAATGTTCTCGCATGTATAGAGAAGTTTAATAGCTATGCAAAAGAACCAACAACTACCAAAAAAACTGAAAGTGCAAAACGAAAGTCCCGAACAAGAAGAAATTGTTTATATAGTACTCGCTCTATGCAGTACGAAGATAGTCCTATAAGTTTACCAATACCAACATCTCTGAATTCTAAGCCCAAAACACCAATGGAGCAAATTTTAAGTGTTGTGGAATTTAAAGAGGGCCTTCTTGAATTTGCAAAGCTGGAACATTGTGAAGAATGTGTGCAGTTTTTGTTAGAGTTGCACATGTACAAGAAGAGTACTGGAGTAGAAAATAGGAAGGTCAAGGCCGATGACATTTACAAAAAGTATGTTATAGAGACTTCACCACAAGAAGTTAATGTATCCGCTGGAATCAAACAAAAGTTAAGGAAAAGAATCAAGGGCGACGACGAGGAGTGTCCAATCACATACACTGGCATAGATATATTTGACGAAATTGAGGCAGCAGTAGGATTTAGTGTTGCAGACATATTTCTTAGATACACGATATCGGAGTCGTTTTCAAAAATAACGAGTGTTTCGTAGTACAATGTAACAATACAAACTAAGGTATACTATCAAATAAAATGATGGTGCTTGTTGAACATGTAATATTAGATTTATTAAACATTATTTGATTCAATTGCATTATTCTCCTCCGGTAACTCCGACATTGATTTGCTGCTTGTCAAAGGACTGTGCAACTGATCTATCGAGTCGCCGCCATTGGTTGGCTTTGCTTTTGTAACAACAACATAACACAAAGAAGCGACCGCAATCACCAGAACAATGGAAATGATGGCCGCACAAACCACTATAGTGGCAATCTGTCCCTTAGATAAAGGACCATCATCAACAACGACAGCAACAGTATTATTTACAAAACATTGTATGGAATCCAACGAAGCACTCGTCGAGTATCCGACGACACACGTGGCAATAAAAGCACCTGCATTTCCTCTGGGTTGACTTATTCCGTCGTCAGGATTAGCATGAATTACAACAGTACGGCCCAAGATGGAATTGTTCCCATTCAAAGTCATCAAGTTGAAAATAGAGTCCATTGTAGCGTTGTAAGGACCTGCCGTGATGTTTCCCATGTCTCCATAATGTCTATTTGTCTGGTTCGGATATGCATGAATTGAATTAATCACAGGGTTGAAATGGTCTCCAATCAAGTCCACGGATCCCGTAAGGTCCCCGTACTGTAAAGCTTAGCATTAAAAGTGATTTTATAATTACCTGATGTATGTGTATTCCATGAGTTGTGTTGGGAGCTAATCCACAAATTGCTGCTCGTACGCGCATCCCAGAAGCACTTTGACTAAAGATGATTCTTCCAGTGATTGAGTTACCAACAGCACCTTTGACTTCACATGTGCCAACAAACGATGCAACGTTAGCGTTTGGAGATGCAAAGGCCTTGTTTAAAAGATTATTACTTTGTGTATTTGCTATTCCAATCACTCCTTGTGCAAGTCTGGCACCAGCCGCTCCATTTGGTTGAGATCCATCATCAGGTAATGCATGTATGATTAGACCTCTTCCAATGATTGAAGTGAATGATGAAAATCCTTGCGTAATGGACCCATTGTAGATTGAACTAAATGTTAAAATCAAAAAAATGCAAAACGTACTTGATTAATACGGTACCCGTTAAGTCTGCTTTGAGGTTACCAAAATCACCAATGTGTCTAGGGATGGTTTCGGGTAGTCCATGTACTGTACCATAAGGATTGTAGTGACCTCCAGTGCTTAACCCATCACTACTGCTCAAATCACCAAACTAGATTATTAAACACTTTTTGACGACCAAATACTTACCTCGTGGACATGGAACGCATGGGTCGTATTTGGAGCTAATCCAGTCAACTGTCCAGACACTTGCACATTGGCATCCCCACCAATGCGTCTAAAGTACACTGATCCCTTGACAGTACTGTTGACTGTTGGATTCAACACCGCACTTGCCCATTCTACTGGACATACAATGTCTGTATTATTGGGATTGGATGAAACTGTTCATTAATTATTAAATCACGACCATGATGATATACATTACCTATGCCAACAACACCACCAACTAGTGGATAGACGTTCGCGTCCGTCAATACCACAGTATGACCTACAACTGAGTTTGCACCACTTAATGGAGCTAATACTGCAAGTCCGGGGATGGTTTGTAAAATGACTCCGTTCGCATCTGATAATAAATTGTTGATCAAGACACTTAGTGACCCTGGTGATGATCTCAAATCTCCATAGGGTGATATTTGAACGGAGTAGGTCTGTCCACGCGATAATCCGCATATTTTGATGTAAGCTACAATGTCTGTTGTTTGTTGTTCGAAAGTGACCCTTCCAAACTGTCTTGCACTAGATGTGATGCCACGAAGTTCGACGGTTGCAAAATTAGTGGGCAGATCTGCTACTGCAATGGGGTCTTGACCGGATGGGGAAAGGATGCCAATGACACCTTGTGCTATTCGTGCACCAGAGTTACCGGTAGGTTGGCCTAAATTGGTTAAACCGGGTTTGACGATAATAATAATTACGTACTAATACCATCATCTGGTAGTTCATGTATAATTACACTTCTTCCAATAATTGAAGAGGCACCCTGAAATTGAATCAATTCGTTACCGAAATCCACAGTTGCGGTTCCGCTATCAGAAGTTGTTATGTTTCCCAAATCACCCACGTGCCTTGGTTGAGAATAAGGATAAGCATGTGGGGCTCCAGAAGGATTAAAGTGACCACCAGCGCCGGTCCCATCTGGTGTTCCTAGGTATCCAGAAGAGTGAATATGAAATCCAAGGACCGAGTTAGGAGGTAATCCAGTTAGTTGTAAGGAGATCAAAACAGGGTATTCTTCGACTGTCCCTGACTGGTTCTGAAATTGAATCTGACCCGATATTGGAAACGAAGTCACGTTAGTTGGGCTGATTGTGCATATCGCTCTTTGTGATTGTACATAGCCTAGTAGTGATACGAATATTAATGCGATCAACCATATCATGATCAACTAACAAATTCTTACAATTATTAATAAATATTTATAGTCTCACACAGGAGCACAACAACTTCTATTTACTTTTGATACTTGGCAATGTTTGAATCAAAGTTTTTGACAAACCCAAGAATCTTCTCCTGATCCGAAGCACTGTCCACTCCCAAATCGAAAAGATCCATCTCGTTAAGGTCCTTCAAGGTATCGACTCCCAAGTAGCCCATGTTCACAAAGGTCTGCGCAAGGTTCTCGGATACATCAATGCTCTTCAAAAACTGTTTGAGCTCGGCTACGTGGTCCTTTTGGGACGCGGCAAGTTCTTTTTGACTCTCTACGGAGCCGCTCTTCAACAAGGTTGATTCGTCCTTCGACACGCCATGTATATCATTAGATTTGAAGGCAACAGTGACGTGGAAGTGATATGGCTCCAAACCAAGCTTCTTTCTCAACTCTTGGGCAGATGGCCAATTAATCACAACAAAGTAGGCTACGTTGTTGTCTTCCTCTGCTCTTACAGTCTTTCCCAATCCCAATGGTTGATAGTCGTCACCCACAACCTGTCCGATAACGTTAAGTAGAATTTCGATTCTCTCTTGTTCGGTTCCATTCTCCAACTTTTCCTTCTCGAAATATTGCTCGTACTCTGCACAAAAGTTAGTGAATCGCCAACCAAAACCAAACATTACCCTTAATTGACTCTAAATTTTTGAGAGCAGAGTTTATTTCTGGTCTGGTCATCAATGTGACGTGATGAATTGGACCATCTCTCTTCACTCTCTTTCTGATATACGCACGGTCAACTCCATGTTGTTTCACGTGGGATGATGCGATGTTATCTATTGAGCTTCCAAATAAACCAACATAACCAAAGTATTGCCACTCATCTTTAGTTTAGTACAACCGTTGTCATGAAATGTAAAACTTACCAGGAAGTGCAACGTTTCTCTTTTGTGCACAAATGTACCTGAACGGGTTGCTTCCACGACTAAAGTGGTCCAAGTCAAACTGCTCAGCTAAGGCGTGTACCCTTTGAAGAATTAATAAAAAGTGTGGAATTGATTTACTTTTGTCTTTGACTGAGCTTTAGTGAGTTGGGGAAATCGTAGACAACCTGTCCTGGCTCCTGAACAAAGCTCTTCAACTTTTGATAAAATTCTTTTGCGGCAGGTACCTCTGGTTCTGGGGGGATTGTAGAAGGAATAGGAGCTGCAACCTGGTTTGTCTGTGGCAGTTGAAAAATTATTCAAAATTGTACACAAACGTTGTGATCTTTCAAAGGTCTTCTGACTATGAAAAAGTTGACCTCAGTGTGTGGTCTTGCTCCAGAATTGCTGCGACTGTTGCGTCCACCTCTAGAGTCAGAGTTACTGCGACTGCGCGATCCAGATTGTTGCTACGCTGTTATAATATTACATATCTACGCATTCATACATTTTGTTGGTCTCTGTGATCTCCACCTTGCGATCTACCACCGCGATCTGATGATCCTCCACGATTTCCTCCACGACCTCTTCCTCCGCGACCACCACGACCTCTTCCTCTTCCATTGTTACCTCTGCTTACGTCATGAAATTGCTCGCTGTCTGCCATTTCTTGTTTAAAATTATCACGGTCAACTTTAATTTCTCATAGTTACAATAATGAAATTTTGAAAATTTAATCAGGGTCAGAAGATTTAACCTTGTTATCTATTTATTCATCTTTCACAAAGGGCAGAGTTCATTTTTGTCCTTGTTGCAAAAACGCGCCAATTGAGACGCATTAAAAAATGAGTACAGTATTAGAAGGGTTTCTGAAATTCAATTCGTGTACTCATAAATTAATTGCTTTCCTCTCATATTTTGATCTTTTTTCAGCCTCATGCATGAACTCAATCTCTATTAGCACTATTTTATTTGTGCACCTTCAATTCTTGTTGCATGCTTTACAGAAAGATTACATCATTGCCGCTTTGCCGCATGTTATCCACACCTAAAATAATTCATTCGGAGTACGCATTTATTAAAAGTTAAATTTAGATGGTTTTGTAATTTTGATGCAATACTACAATGGAGAGTTTGGATACTGATGGAGACAATCGGTCTCTAGTATTTCCTTCCTTGTTGCACAAACATAAAGAGAGTTCAACAAAGCATTCACACTCCACACAAAAAAACACAGACTTTGCAACACCAACACAAAAGCATTCACATAGCCCCACCAGAAACAACTCTAAGCAAATCAATAATAAGAAAAAAATAAATTATCAAGCCTCAAGGTCGTTGTCATCATGTTGGAAACGTTCAAGTTCACATGAACATCAAAATTATTTTCAAGGATCTTTTAACAGGTCTCTCAGCCCAGACGTGGTTTATAGACCTGACGAAGAAAGCTTGGACATTGGAAGCGGATTAAGGAGCCTAGGAAGAAAGCCACAGCTTTTAATAGACATGGAGACCCATATCGCTAGAGAGAAAAGTCTTTTGAAACTGCAACACGGGTATGAATATAATTTAAATTATTACCTGACGAACAGCTCATTTAAAACCGATGACTTATCATCTAGGCTAGCTAGGATAGAGGTTTATAGAGAATGTTTACGTAATCACATTTAGCTCAATTTATTTTTACCTTTTTTAGGGATTTACATTGAACACAGTAAAGTATATGGCGAAGTGTTGTCCACAGTTTTAAAAGAATATGATGATTTCATCCAGGATGTGACACACGACATGTTCTCTGTACAACCGAGGGAAATTATTAATGTTACACCAACAATAGATCCCAGAATCCTCGTTTACAAAGATACAAAAAAATTCACTACAACCATCAAACACTTGGAGGATCAAAATAAAGTTCTTGTCGAATTAGCTAACAGCTCCACCGTAAATGAGAATAAATATAAAGAGGTAACAAGAAGTACTTGACTAATCTAAAACGTTCAGCAAATAGAAGACTTGGAAGCCAATGTGAGAAGATTAGAAAGAGAAAAAAAGGATGAATTGATGAGGAACATTTTATTAATTGAATCAATGCAGGAAGTAGAGAGAAGTAATTCTGAAATGAAGGATAAGATTATAAAATGCGATAGGAAGCATCATAGGTACAAACTAAGTAAGTATTTTTGAACGATTGTCATGACCTTTTATAATTTTAACAGGAAAACAGGAACTTTTGCAGATCAAAATGCAACTTAATGGGTACGACGAGACTGTCAAGTTGGAGGATTACAACACGATATCAGAAGACAACAAACTCATGTCACTAAGAGTAGAGGAATTAGAAAGTCAACTCAAGACGCAAAAAAAGATTAACACAATGATGGTAATCACATACCTTTGATTCTTTTGAACGCTGACATTTAACAAGAACGATCATCTGAGCAAGTTGAAGACAGACTTTGAGTCCTACCAACAAAATCAAACACAAATTATAGAAGCACATACACCAAGAAGAAACTGGTTAGAGTTTGAAAAATCATTAGAGGAAGACTTTCCAAACTTTTCAAACCTTACCACAACCGATCAAAGAATGGACGCATTGTTGGTGTTAATTAGTGACATGAGGGATGACATACAAAAACAAAGCGAAAAAATCAAACAACAGGTATGGTTTAAAATGATTTTACATTTTTACTATTTTCAAGTCGGATCGTATTTGCGAATTAGAATCAAACCATGGACCACCACCGATTGTTATTTCGGATAAGTTACGCGCCGACCCTAATTTATCTCCTGCGGCTGCAGCTGCCCTATCTCATAGAGGTTCAATGTTAGTATAAATTGTGTTTGAAGAGTTAACCATCATACAGGTCAAACAGAAGAAGGAGCGTTCACATCTTGTAAAGTAATGTACAAATTTTATTAAAATATTTCAAAACAAATAAAGCTTTGATAAACAAAATAATATAAAAACAAAACTTCATGAAGACGAGCTAGCACTCTTTAGCGCAGCGTCTCTCAAATCTTTATATTCTTGCATCACATCTTTAATCAACAATCTAGGGTTGTCTATGGTGCTCGCATTACAGTTCAAACACAAGTTTAAACAGTTATTATAAGAAATGATCAATGCAGTAATTTCGCAATTACATGGTCCAGGTACAAATCCTAACATTCTCACCAAATCCATTCCGTGCATTCTTAATTGGCCAGGGAAACCTTTGACGTTGGTAATGGTGAGGGTGATTCCAGTTGTTAAGAATTGGAATGCTCTTCTCACGAACCATTTCGGGAAGATGGCCAATGTCCAACCAACAAAGCTACTCACCATACTTTCGACGCCCCTCTTTCCTTTATTAAGTTCATCCCTGATGATCAATAGACGCTGTATAGGGTCTTTGATTCCAGCGATTGGCACCTTCGGAGTGATGAATCCGAATTGATTGTCGCATGGAATGATTTCCTTTTGTTTTAATTTACGATAACATTCGATGGGATTACGCATGTTGATGGGCATGCTTGCCCTTACATTTAATAATCCATCTTTCTGATTTCCTAAAATTAAATTTTCTAGTTTTGATGTTTGGTGTTTGAATTTGTTGCGCTCTAGATATCTCTGCATGCCACCTGATAGACAACTGATCATGACGTCGTTGACGGTGGCTTTGAATTTGTGCGCAACCTCTTTACATTCGTCGACGTTGATGGACTGATTAGGATGATTCCATGCCAATCTCTTTTCTTCGACTAATTTACCAGTCTTGAACAAGGTTTTTGGGTCATGTACTAGAGCAGCTAAAAACCATTTTAGGAACACGGAGATGAGACCAGTCAACATCCACAGAATTAAAGTAAGTTTCATCACAATGCCTTTTAATGTTGAAAGTGAACTGCGTTGTAGCAACTTTTCGTCAATTTTTGGAAGGTATTTTAGGAATTCTGTGTGTTCGTTGTCGCATAGAGTGCAAAAGACTGACTCTAGCGAGTAACCATCACCAATGCAGTGATGAACCCTCCAGAACATTGCCCAGCCTTTCGAATAGTCGTTGATGATGTGAATGTCCCAGAGTGGTCTTTGATAGTTCATGGGAACGTTTTGTAATTTACTGACCAAGTCCATCAAGGCATCTTCCTCTTCGTATTCTCGTTGTTCGGTCTTATTCTTATTTACATTTAGATCGTGATAGGTAATGTGTTCAGAGGGACACCAAGTCTCTAAACTCATTGGAATGAATTTGTTATAGTCCTCGCTGACCCTTGAGCCAAATCTAGGGTGGAGCTTTATTAGCTTGCTCCTGAAAGTGTGTATTAGCTTTTCTTTGGGATATACGCCTTTCCCATTACTAACTAGAAGTACACTCTCGTAGGGTCTATTTTCGCTCTTCTCAGTAATCAATCCGAATTGATCCAAGTAACTCAAGGACATGATATCAGTTTGTGGAGGTTGTACTAAAGTATTATTGGAATAGTTTATTATTATTTTCTATTTTTATTTTTCATTTTGATTGGATTACAGCGTAATCCTTTTCAGTTGTACAGTGCCAGTAATGACATGCATTCTTTGGTGTTGCTTCTAACCGAAAGTTTTAGTAGACTTTACCAGATCAGAGTTTCTTTTGATGTTTTCCTCACTTTAGAAATTGATTTTAAAATGTAACTTTAATGATCTTACCACAAAAATGATGTTTTATTGAAGCTATGTTTTCTAACTTCATTTGCTTCTTGCGTTGATTTCTAATAGTTGAATTTTTGGTTGTTTGGGTTGAAATAGACAAGCTATGTGTTGTGGAACCTATATCAAATGTTTACCTTAATCCTGTGAAGAAGAGTACATATTTATCTAGTAACCTCTACTAATTTATTAAGAAATCTTGTAACTGACTGATCCAAACCGGATTTGGTCTTATGTCGCATTAAAAATAAAACAAAAAACAATGAAATCAGCCTTTGTTCTACTTGTTATTGCAACCGCTTTAATATGCATAATCCCTAGCTCATATAGTTATGGAGCCTCAAGAGGACAAGCCAACTACTACGATGCAGATGCAGACATCAGAAGAGGAAGAAGCAATAGCCGTGGATCTCAACCAGGAAATGGATATGATGCTTCAGGTGCTCAAGGAGGAAGAAGACCAGACCAAATAGATAACGGAGTATTGAGAGGACTCAAGTCACAACAACTAAATGCCTACGAAAGACTATCAGGTGCAGACCAATTGTTGTTCAAAAGTGCTATGAAAGCAAGATCAAAGTCTCCACAACAGGTTGCTATTTATAATCAAGTGATGGGATCTGGTCAACACTACTTGGGCTCCAACAAAGCCCCAAGGTCCGTTGCAGATTATCAACATATGAAGAATGCGTATAATCTTTATTAAATGTTTATTACCGAAATTATTTGGGTTTGGTGCTAGCTAGCCTTGCAACTGCGAAGATATAACCGTCCAAAGTATTTAAAGTAGGAGGTTCGTCTTTTACCCGATAAACCACTCATTTAAAACTTCGCCTCTCGATTGATTGTGTTTTCCCAAATCTAAGAGAATATTTGAAGTCTGTACTTTATCTCTACAATAGAACTCCTCATGCATGACGCGATATTCATGTCCAACTCTTTTTTTGTAAATACTTACAACAAAGAATGGACGTAACCATTACAGGATACTCAAAGCATGAGGATGACACTGGGAAACCTTTTGTCGTAAGTTAAATGCTGCACCAAACTAACGCCTTAGATTTATCATATCAAATGTGTGTACAATAAACAAGAGTGGGAGGTGCAGAGGAGATACAGCGAGTTTCACAATCTACATAAGGGTTTGAGTAGGTATTTCGACCAGAGCGTAATCGGAAAATTCCCTTCCAAGCTTTTGTTTGGTAACTTTAAAGACGACAACTTGGCGAAGCGAACGATTCAACTTCAGCAATACCTAAGCCGAATACTTGCGAGCGATGCAACAGTCGACTATCCAGATGTTGGAGAATTTTTGAACTTCAAACAAGTAGCGTCACTTCAAACATCTGATTCTGAAAATAAAATTTTTGCGAACCCATTTTTACTTTAAATGATACGTAACTAGAATGTAACAACAAATGAAATGCCGAAAAATGCTCGATCGGAACTTCAAAAAGAGGCTAGGGCGACTAGATCCCACAAAGGTCAAGATGACTCCGAGTTATCCTACAATGTTGATGATGTTATTGTTGTTACTCAGCAGGTAAGCGGTCAGTTCCCATCTTTAATTATTGTTAGAGCTCCGACGGTTGGTGGTTTGGTCATTTAAAACAAGATCCAGAGTGTAACGGCTTGGTGGAGGAGATTAATTTGAAAATAGTAGGACAAGACAATCCTAATCAGAACAACAATCAAACAGAAAGCAATAGCAAGGTCGCGCTCTACGATTACGAAGCAGACGGAGAGGGAGAGACCAGCATCACTAGTGGAGATCAACTCACAGTCTTGAAGGTTGATTCGGATAAGGAAGGTTGGACTCTAATACACAATTTATCAACACAACAAAAGGGATGGGTACCAACCGAATACATAAATTAATTACATTTTTATTCTTCTTGCTTCATCTTGGTCCTCTAATTGTAACTCAAAAGGGTTCATTAACATGTGCTGTGTAGGCGTTGGCGTCATGTTTAGCTGCTGTCCATATAACTGTTGCATCTGTTGCATCTGTGCATATTGATTCATGAACGCATTATTGTAGTTGATTTGTGGTGGTGGTGCTTGTACATATCTCGTCTGTTGTCTCGGCTGTTTACAATCCTGGCACATCCACGACCCTTTTGGTATTTGCTCCAATGCAGGTTGTAGGCAGTAGGTGTGAAATCCACGATCACATACTTCACAAATTAAAATTTGCTCTTCGTCTCCACTTTCCGCACAAATCTCACAAATCTTGCAATCTTCACAACGCCATACCTTACGATAGTCAGCCGGTACATGGTCGAGATTAGGATCGTGACAAAAAGTGTGAATGCATGTTTTGCAGTTGACGCATTGTAAAATGTTTCTATCCTTTCCGTACTCTTGAGCAGTCTGCTCTCCTTCGTCGCAGCGTTCGCAAACGCGTCTTTTTCTTGGTCGCCCTCTCTTCTTTGGTTCAGAAGAGGTTGTGGGTGACGATGCATGCATTCTATTTCTCTTCTTATTGAGGGTTCGAACGACTCCATCGCCCGAAGAAGTGTGTACGTCTAATGATGGTGGGGGTGCTGGAGTTGAAATGTTTGCACCCGAACTACTAATGATTTTAATGTTGCTATTGTTAAACGGCGTGCGGGGTTGTGTTGGTTGAGGCAGCGGTGGCCTCGATATAGGCGTTTGTGGAGTTGGCGGGGGCTGTACTTGTGTGGTTGGGGCAGTACGATTTGTAGGGTTCGGAAAGCGTTGCCATGGCTGATTGATTGAAGGGTTATTTTGTTGGTGCGGATGCGGCACCTGCGCAATGTTGTTGTTTTGTGGTATTGAAATATTCCTTTGTTGAGGGGCGGGAAGTGGTGGTCCCTGATACATCATTACGTTAGGGTCTTTAATCCCTGCTGTCTTCCCGTCAACTTTAATTCTATATGTTATCGAAGGACCTATTGATGATCCACTACATAAACCAAATTCTTTTTCATAATCAGGGTTGCTTTTTACGTAAAGTTGGTATATCCTTCTAGCTGCATCTGCTTTTTGATGTGCTTCTTTCTTCGATTGAAGGTATCTATCGCATCTGCATATTTCAGTATTAGTAAATGGACAATTAAGATGGAATGGTGCCAAAGACATAACGGTATGGGCCTAGTTTATCTTCCGCGAATAAATTGTCAACCAAGAAAATTTTAATGAACAAGAAGCCTCTCTCAGTAAACAAAATCAATCATCTTGTCCATGAAAACGAGAGCCGTATCAAACAGTTTAATAACGATGATGTAACACAAATATTCTACATGACTCAACATAACGATGAGGAAAAAATTTCAAAGATGCGGAGAGAGACTGCTCTACGGAGGAAAAGACATATCGAAAATATAAAAAAATTAGAAGAAGAGCATAAAAATAATTACGAAAAAGTTCTTCGAGATCGAAAAAACACAATTAAGAATGCTAGGTTTGTATCATCAAGAAGAAACAGCAAGCAGAACAGTAATAAACCGAATCCTATCAAACCACAATTCAACCAGCTCAACATACAAAGAAGATACAATAACAATTATGATACATTCGACCGTGAAAAGGACAAATCCAATCGTATGTTAGAATCCTTGGACTTACAGTCAAGTCTATACGAAACAATTAAGTTTCACAATCCTAACAATGAAGCTCTAAATGATTTGAACTTTGCCAAAGAAGTCCAACGCATGATGATTAACAATAAAAAAGAAGCTACTAACACGGGGCACAACTATCACAAAAGAAATACATCTCCCCCAGCTTCAGATACCTTTTCGTCGAGCTCAACTCCATCCCCGCCTAGCTCACCAGATGTAAATAATGACTCATACATGTACACACAAACGAAACCAAAGATCCAACACGACAGCATCAACAAGTACATATCACCTATTAAAGTAGAGCTCAACAAAAAACGTGTGGATAACAACCCATTGCTACCAAATCAACAAGACATAGGAGGCGATGTAAGTAGTAAAAAACCGATCAACTCTTACAGACGCCCTTGGAAAGAAAAATATGTAGGGGAAACTAACACAATGCTGCCAAAAAGAAGACAATACAATAAAGTGGAAACAGGTTTTTCTACAGATATATCAAACTTGGAGAAGTCATTAGCTAGGATAGATAGTCAACTACTGAAAATGAAAAAAGCGCCAGTCGAGGTTAAGCAGGTGCTTACAAACACGCAACTCAGAAAAATGAGGTCTCAAAGTACAATACCAACTGAAGATTACCCCAGGAATGACATATTCACCATGGTCAATGAAAAAAGTAATATTACAAGTTTTGTACAAGATATTATTGAGAATTTTGAGGAGAATTTCGAAGATAAAAAACAACACCATGATTCAAATCAAGTTCAAACCCAAATACAATCCATGAAGAAGAGAGTTAGAATTCCTATATTTAAAGCATTACAAGAGGACAATCTGTATACTAATAATTATAAACCATCAACAAATAAAGAGGAATCAAATAATGAAGCGATGGGACGTTCAAAAAGATTAACATTAAGACCTACTTCAAGAATACCACGGTTTCAAACAATGGTATCATGAGATGGCACATAAATTATCTTTATTTATTCATTATATTTTTTGAACAAATTGTCATTAGTGTAGACCGGTAGTGATGTATGAAGTTTCTATAACTCTTTTTCTTTGGCGCTTCTTGCAATTCCATTTATAATCGATTCAACCTGACGGAAGTTGCATAATTTATGGTCTGTAAAGAAGATTCTAGATCAGTAAACTTTGTTTTTGTCAAGAGCCTCTAATCATTAATCAAAATCAAAAAGAAGAAGCAAATTCCGTTTCGTGTGTCCGCATCACAAAGCGGGATGAATCAAAAAAGTGATCCGTATTGAACCATAACACAAAATAATAAAAACATGGGCAGAGTGGAACAAAAGGTTGCCATCGTTACAGGAGCAGCTTCAGGTATGGGACGCTCCACAGCAATCCTACTTGCCGAGGAAGGAGCCAGTGTGGTTGTATCAGATTTGAATTTTGAAGGAGCACAAAGTGTTGTACAAGAGATAGCCAATAAGGGAGGAAAGGCATCTGCATTCAAAACAAATGTTACAAGCACACAGGACATTAATAGTCTTGTTGAGCACGCCACAACCACCTACGGCACGATTGATATCATTGTCAATAACGCAGGTGTCATGGATGGATTCTCGAGTGTGGAGAGTATTAGTGACGAAAAATGGGATTTTGTTATGGACGTAAATTGTACAGGTCCGATGAGATTAATTAGAAAAACACTTCCAATATTCTTATCTAAGGGTTCCGGAGTTATTGTTAATATTGCATCGTTGGGAGGTCTATTCGGGTCCAGAGCAGGGTGTGCTTATACTGCATCTAAACATGCGCTTGTTGGGCTTACAAAGAATGTTGGATACCAATACGGATCTAAGAATATCCGCTGCAATGCAATTGCACCTGGAGGTGTGCAAACGAACATTTCATCCTCCATAGGTAATGTTGACCAGTTTGGGATGGAAAGATGTATGATAGGAATGGGCGTTAACCCTCGTATTGGTTCCAGCGAGGAGATCGCTAAGGTTGTACTGTTCTTGTGCTCCGAAGAAGCATCCTTTATTAATGGGGCTGTTATAAACGCTGATGCTGGCTGGTCTGCCTATTAAATAGCTTTTTTGTTACTAGTGTGCTTTCATAAATTTCATCTCTGTGTTCATATACTGTATGGTTGACTCAATTTCTCCGTGGCAACTGTAAAAATTCTGAATATAACGACATGGTTGGAGGAGCTGCATTGCTCCCGTTACTACATATAAAGGGAATCAATACATATCTTAAGAAATCGAACTCTTTAGCAGAAGTTATACCCAACAAAACAACCCTGAAGCCAAAAAATCAAAAAAGACTTTCACTACCAAAGTTGTACCCCTCACAGCAGAAAAAGTTGCGTCTGGAAGTGTACATACCTGAGGATATAATTTTAATCTTCTTTCAGTTCTCATCAGAATACGACATCACAATAATGTCCCTCGTTTGTAAAAGTTGGTATTTGTTAGCCACCGGTGGTTTTATATCGAGAATGTTATTTGAGAGAAGTATTAAAATAGATACTATAAACATGCAATCTCTTGAGGATTATGTTTCAGCAGCTGAAACTGCACGTACAAACAAGTCCAAGGTAAAACGTTGAATCTCTCGGTGCGAGTAAGGAACAGTAATACCAGCGAAGTGCAGGATTCAAATGCACTATCAATTTAATCCATATTGTTAATATATCTAGGTCTTTAAGCAAGATTTTGTATGAAATTGTGCATAAACTAACAACAATAAATTTCTATTTAACTACCCTTAATCTAGATACATAACAGCACTTTACAAATTCTTCTGTTCACAGTGACCGTCAACATCAAATGTCAAAAAAAAATGAGTGACGACAACGCCAAATTGATGAACGAAGCGATTTGCAATAACAAGAACATCGATAAAGCGGAAGAGAAGTTTCGAAACAAAGTATCTAAGGTTACAGCAACATCTGCATTTGTTGTTTATGGTCTGTTATGCTCACCAATCTCCCTAGTGCAGAGTAGAATCTATAGAGGGTTGATATGTTTCCCTTTTGTGCTAGTAGCAGTATCCTACTATTTATCAAGCCAAAGTGGAATTTGTGTCTGTGCATATTCTGGACAGTCAAGGATCAATGGAAAATACATGGATATTGGTGATGAAAATGTTGTGAAGAAACTAGTAGAGAAGGCGAAACTTATTCATATGCGAGTAATTTTTATCACTGCCATGATTTCGATACTTGCATGCCTACCCTAATTCTTGAGACGTGTAATTAATTAAAAACAAAAGGATTTAGACATTAATGAATTGATTTTGTGTAATGTTAATGTTGGTCATATGCTTGATTCTTAATTTGATTTGACTCATCATCTCGTTTATACTCCAAACAAGTGATATTATGAAGCAGTAGCTTCCTGTCTGATGCTTGATTGAAAATATCAACGCTGTGGCATCAATATGATGTTGAAAACGAGGAGAATGAGTTGGTGAAAGTGGCTAAATTACAAAAGAATGAGTTGACCATGAAGTAATATATATTTCAAAAATGTTACTATCGATATTTCGTGCTTTACCAAGACACAACAACTGCATTAACATAATTAATTCATCGGGAGCACAGACATGCATAGCCCTACGAAGATACTCATTGATTGCCAATCACCCTGAGGTTTTGGATGAAGAGGAGCGATGGAACGGACATATTCCAAAAGGTTTTGTCGAGGTTAATTATGCGAGATCAAGCGGTCCTGGGGGTCAAAATGTCAACAAATTGAATACAAAGGTTGATCTTCGTATAAACGTAGACAATGCAGCCTTCCTACCAGAAAGAGTTAGAGAGCGTCTGAAAGTGATAAAGAAAAATAAAATAAACAGTGAAGGGGAGTTGTGCATTCAAGCATCAACACACAGAACTCAATATCAAAACGAAGAAGACGCAATGGAGAGGTTGAGAAATTACATTAAGGAAGCATACGTGATCCCTCAAGAGAGGAAAATTAAGGTAGATCGGTCAGAGAAAAGCGAAAGAGATCGGTTAACAGATAAAAAGCATAGGTCAACCGTCAAACAGGGTAGAAGAATGAGTTTTGATAAATATGATAAATAAAATTTGTTTGTACAATAGTAGATCAGGAATTCTAAGAATGGATGATTTAATTTCACTGTGCCTTCAATAACAACGAGATTCATGGTTGTTCATCATTAAATGTTATTTACAAACGATATCCACCAAGCTCTCATTGTGATGTCTCCTCATGCTCTATTTATTTTGGGATCTTACAACAAATTTAAAGCTTGTCCACCATACCGAAATGAGTCCCAAAGTGGACTGTCCTATGTGCGGGAAATCGTTTGACCAAGAACTGATAGAGAGTCACGCATCCAGATGCACTGGGTGGGATGCATCTTCATCAATAGATATAAAACAAGATATAGAAATGGTTTGTGCACTTTTGATATTTACGACTTATAACGTAGAGTGATGAGGATCTGGCGAGATACTATATGGAACAAGATGAACTAGAGGCAAAACTTCAAGCGCAACAAAGAGAGGAAGAGGAGAGATTAACACTATTGCTGTTAGAACAGGAGAACTTGAACAATAGAAACGAGAACGAACATCGATTTAAGTCCAATTCAATTCAATGCAATGCTTGTGGAAAGGACCTTGTAGAAAATTTAGAGGTTATGGATGTAAGTTAATTTGAAGGTTCAAACTTTAAAAATTAGTCTTGTCCACACACATTCTGTAAGCCCTGCGTGAAAGGACATGTAACAACAAAAATTGCCCAAAATGTTTCATCCATACCTTGTCCTATAAGCAATATGTGCGAGTATATATCAGATTCAAACTTAAAGGTAATACATTCCAGAGTACAGAGTTGATGACCTTATAGAGTATACTCACTATAGAGGAATTTGATAATTATGCTGACATGCGATTAAAGGCGGCACTAAGTGAGAACAGCAATTATGTGTCGTGTCCAAACTCCTCGTGTAGAAATGTCATCGAGATGGTTCCTTCCAATACACAAACAATCCTTGATTATTTGCATCGCAAAAATAAAAGGGTAAGTTCATTTTATTTCTTTCATAACAATTGTTAGGTGCCCACAGCGGCGGAAATAGACCATGAGAGATTTAGGTATAGATGTAGAGAATGTACAGTAGAATTTTGCTCGCAGTGCAGAAGCACCCCATATCACGAGGACCAGACATGTTCAGAACACAAGGAATACTTGGAGAGTAGACACTGTCGATTTTGTAAAACAAAGATCATGCATGGGTAAGTATTATGCAATACATAGAATCAATTGACTATGGTTAGATTGACTTGTGGTCAAAAACAATGTATGGATCTCTTTCGTGAAAGTTGTCACAAAACACTACAATGTGGACATTACTGCTGTGGAATACGCAACGAGAGGAATTGTCTACCATGCCTTGATGAAAAATGCGCAAGGAGAGCAGGGTAAGTTACATTTCTCCATAAACAACTAACCCTTCGTTAGGTTAACATGCGACGCTGATTCTTATTGCGGCGTGTGTTATACTGACTCACTTGATGCCATGCCATGCATTCAATTAGCGTCATGTGACCATATTTTCCACCTAGAGTGTATAAAGAGAAAAATCACAACCAAGTGGATAGGCGCGAGGATTACTTTTGGATTCATGAACTGTCCGTTATGTCAAGTTCCCATAATACATGATTCACTGGTTAACACTTTGAGACCCTTCAAAGAAATGAAGCAATTAGTGTTGGATGGATGTGAAAATAGATTGCATCATGAAAGACTTCACACCCATGAGGACATCACAAAACCAGGTGGGAGGTTTTACAAAAAACCAATTGCTTTTGCTTTGCACAACTTTGCCTATTACATGTGCTACGAATGTAAGAAACCATATTTTGGTGGCATGAGAAGATGTGAAGATGAAAACCGTGGAGATGGCAACAGCGAGTTCAACGAAAAGGAACTAATTTGTGGATCATGCGTTGCAAAGAAGTTCAAGGACAGTCAGAGTAAGCAATGACATTTTTTGACATTAACGATTGTGTAGGGTGCAACAAGCATGGAGTGGAATTCAACGAATACAAGTGCAAATTCTGTTGTAATATCGCGACGTGGTTTTGCTGGGGAAATACACATTTTTGTGATGAATGTCACAAGTAAGAAATACACAATACTTTGATTTAACAACGATAGGATTCAAGTTGCAAGCCACAAGTTGACAAAAACCCCAAAGGACCAACTGCCAAAATGCAAAGGTAGAGGTCGATGTCCGAGTGGAGGTGACCATCAAGATAATGGAGAAGAATACGCACTAGGATGCGGAATATGTAGAACGAGATGATTGTAAAAAATACACTTTTATTTACATTAAAAGCGAAAGCATAATTGTTGCCCTTCATTTCTTCATTTCTTCTTTTCAAACTTTTTCATTACCTTGTTCAATGTACTGCTGAACATTTCGGAAGCTCTCTTAAAAGCGGTAAATCTCCTCTTTTTGAGTGGTGTCTGTGGTGCTTCTATTTTTGGTTCCGAACTTGGCATGGGTGATTGTTGTTCGCTGATTGTTGAAGATGGAGTGATGGTTGTCAGGTTTGACTCTGATGTCAGTGGAGTGGCATCTACTTCCGTTATAATTGGTTCGTCTGGTATGATCAAGTGTGGAGTTGAAGGTTCTGTATGTTCTGTGTCATCTTCCGCGAAAATCCTGTCTGCGTGCTGTATCATGAGGAAGTAGGTTCTATTGTGTATGGCCATTCCAAACAAACTAATGACTAGATTTTTAGCAGTCATCAAGTTTACTGCAGAGTGCTTTGTGATGAGGTTTAGATGTTTAACAAACATTTTGAGGGTGTCACGGTTAGCTGTGGGTAGTCTATCGCAAAGGTCTTTAAGACGATTAATTTTTAAATCAAGCTCATCCATGTTATTAGGGTCGTTTCCAAACTCTTTAAGCTGAAATGATGTTGCTAACTCGAACGTAAAAATAGTCTCCGGGAGGCACGTCATGAACTGTCGAATCAGTCCACAAACATCGTGGCACTCATGTATACGTGACCTTGATGTATGATCTTTTACGAAATCTATTGGGATTCCAGCATCGAACTCTTGCTTATACTGGTCCATGATTCTCTTATTTCCAGGTATACGATATAAACCCTCCTCTTCAAGATTAAATTCGTTGATGAATTCAATAGCATTATAGAGGGCGATGGGTACAGTTCCGTTGGCTTTGTCAGGTCCTCTTGATAGAGATACTTCCAAAGGAACCCCAAATAAGC
The DNA here is from genome assembly GCA_026419775.2 of Acrasis kona. NCBI lineage: Eukaryota > Heterolobosea > Eutetramitea > Acrasida > Acrasidae > Acrasis > Acrasis kona. Next base: position 91,874 of record JAOPGA020000506.1, read on the forward strand.
TCAACTCATTTAAGCAGTTGGAAACTGGTGCTGCGGATGCAGACAAATGTGTAGGGGCGGTGTATGAATGAGAGGTAACAGGGGTTAATCTAACACTCTTTGGCCTGAAAGCCATTGAGAACCTCTTATTCATGTCAACGTTCGTGTTGATTTATCAACGGTGATAGTTGATAATTGACATTATCTGCTATTAGAAGTGAAATCCCCAAAATTGTACATATTCAGGACTTTACAACAGGTTTTTTGTTTTAAATTAAGAATTGGGTGCTGTTGGATGAATGACACTTCCAACGGCGGAGTCGCGGCATCTTTATGTACAAGTGTGGCTAATAAAAACCAACCAACACGCGTCGACTACTATACAACTACTTTTATACAGCAAATTTGAAATAGCATAGAACCGTTTATTCAGTTAATATCAACAATTGCCTCTCTCCCTTCTTGTTGTTTGAAGTCTTTAAAACCAATAATGTATCTAGAAGATCAGTTGTAATTACTTGGTTCACCTCTTGGAAAAAATTTCCATTCATATCCGAACCTTGGTATATTGAAAATAGCCGCAAAAGAATGGTACAGTACAAATAAGTTCCAGTCAGGATTATGGTCGTTTTTTCTCAATTTCAACATGTGTCAAATTATCAAACTCACCGGGTGCGAAGTTAGGGTTGACAAGGGTACTTCATACATTTCACAGGGGCGAGCAGCGCTTTTTGGAGTCCCAACTCACAGGATTCTAAACAGCCATTTAAATGTTTCAGCACACGTCCTTCAGAGCTATTGTATGCATCAAGTAGTCTAGGTTGTTTGTTTATATATATGTAAATTTTTTTCTAATAAAGCTTTTCGCAGAATGCAGAACTACTCCTCCTGAGGTTGAATTGACTTCCTTTCACAAGGGTTAACAATCACTTACAACTCAACACGCTTCTTCTTGAAATTTAATAGATTGAAGGCGACCAACAACATCCTCTTCAAAGATGGATTTGAGATTTTCGATTGCATTGCAGTTTGACGTGCTGGGTGAACGATTAAATGTGACGAATTGTAATTCCAATCTGCTTCGGCTCCATTCTATAATCTTTTAATGTGTATTGCAGTACTGGGACAACAACAATCAAACCAACACCTCGGGCATCAATTAATGAACTGATTCGCAGCAACTTGCAGTCGGGATCACTCATCAGGGGCTCATTTAAATTTTATGGTCTTCCATTACACTGTACCAGAGATTCTTGTGCCAGGTCCATGGATTCATATACCCATCCTGTTTTGATATTCTAAATTAGGTGCTCGATCACAGCTTTCAATTGAATGTTACTATGGTCCTGTCCAGTGCCTAGAATAAATCCAATCTTATCCGTTTGTCATTTTTGTGTTGTTTCATACACCGTATTGTAAGGAAAAGTTTGCTTCTTTTTTTGTAAAGAAATGACACGAATTGCACTAGTATTGATCGTCATATGTGCCACGTTTGTGTATAACAGACATGGAACTGGAAAGTACAATTCATACAACTTTAACTACCATAACGTCGACGAAAATAATGGCAAGTCAGGCGTTAAAATGGACCAACACTCCTTTCACGCTCCTTTTATTTTTGAGGGTTCATCTGGAATTCCCAACTGGGAGTACGGTGGTTCCGCTGTCGCGACAGAGAGTTTTGTGAGATTGGTTCCAGCAATCAGAAGTAGAGTTGGATACCTTTGGAACACGGAGGTAAGATCTATACTTTTACATTACATTAAAAATAGCCCGTGCAAACATCTAACTGGGAAGTGGAGATGGAGTTTAACATTCACAACACATACTCACCAGGTGCTGATGGAATGGCATTCTGGTATGCAAAAGAAACTCAGAAGACAGGAGGGCTCTTTGGTAACATTGATGAATTCGACGGACTCGGTGTTGTGTTCGACACTTATGACAACAATGCCAACGTAAGTTGTAATGTTTTTGATCATGCATCACATTCATGTTAGGGCGATAATCCTGCTGTAGTTGCCATCATTGGTCACGGACAAAGTGGTCAATGGGATTATGACAACGATTTAAAGAGCAATCAATTAGATCGCTGTCGTTCGGACTTCCGTAACGCATTGTCCGGTCTTGTGAAAACACGCATACAGTACTTGAACAAAGTTCTAACCGTGTGGATGGACACGACCAACAGCAATGAATACACAAAGTGCTTCTCCGTGCACAATGTACAAGTACCAAAGGGTTACTACTTTGGAGTGACAGCCATGACAGGTGGTCTTGCCGATTATCATGACGTTTATGGTTTTGTGGCCAAAGACCTCTCTACGAGCGCATCCCCATCAAGAGACAATTCTATTTCAAACTATGAAGAAGAGGAAGATCGCGACGTGACCTACGAAGAACAACACAATAGCAGAAAGCACCACGGATGGTATGATCCATACCAACAGGCCCAAAACACTCAGGTCAAGGATGCAACCACAGCGGCACCAGTTAATGCAAAGAAGAGTTCTGTGACTGCTGATGGAAGTAAATTCTCAGCTCCACAGTTAGAGCCCTATGCTGGAAACAATGTAAGGATCCCAGAACAACCACCTACTTTTGGACTCTCCGACGAAGAGGAGCACAAATTTTTCGAAGATTTAAGAAGCAACTTGAAGAAGTTTGGATACGATGAAAAGAAGGGAAAATCACCAGAGAATGAATTAGCAACACAAAATGGATTGTTGATCATGGAAGCATTAGAGGAGGTGGCTAGAACTGTCAAAGCATCATCTACCAAGAATGACATTCAAAACATTGTGGACAGAGTACAAAGCGTTGCAAACAAACAACAACACGTCCAAACCAGCATGAGCGACATGAGTCAACACATCTCACAAGAGGTCCACCAAGTCTTGGCCGAACTTAAAACACAAACGGGAAATCTCCAAAGAGAAATGAGAAAGTTTGATGGAATGTTGAATGGACTCAACGTACAAGTGGATGACTTAGCTGCAAGACACCAACTAATGGGTGACTCAATGAACAATCAAATACCTGAAGTCAGAGAGCAAATTAGAAAGAGTAGCAGCTGGTTCTTTTGGTTGATGTTCCTATCCTTCCAATGTATTTTTGTATTGGGAATTTTATATATCAGGAGCACATCAAACAAAACTGTCAATAAAGTATTTTAAACAATAATGATTTGATCTTTTTTTATTGTAAAACGTTGCGATTGTGAAAATTCATTCATGACCTGCTGCTTGTGAACAAAAGATTCAAACCTGGAACAGATATATTGAAGGTGGTGCAATTGAAGATCCGTCCTTTTAAAGTTGATTTGGTCGTTGATGATGAATGATTCGTCTTCTTTTGGATGTATTTGACAAGTGATCCGGACACACTCCAGTCGATGCTCATCAATATCAAACAAATCCAACATGTTTAGTATTTCGCTGCAAGTAGGGTTGAAATATCCCAAATCACACTTTTTCAAAATTTCAATCCTGTCCATCCTGCTCATGGTAAAGGGTCTCATCATTCCAATCAATTCCTCAGGTGTGAAGTAGTGAACGTGACGAACCGAATTGGATCGCTCGCATAACATTCTTAAAGCCATCATCCGATCATTTGTTAGCGGAAGTGAGTTGACCATCGTGACAACCTCTGCTCCTGTATAAATGTTTCTTCTATTTTGTACTGCCTTCACATTGTCTTCGCAGACACGTTTAATATAATTGATTTTGGGTCTCGATATTGAAGCCATATGATCTATCATAATCATTTGGGCCGCCAATTTGGTGTGGGTGTGAATGTTTTTTGATATTGCGCTCCTCAACTGTCTTTTAATTGCAGAAGACGATGTGGTATCATTTGAGAAAGAAGAGAAGCTACCCAAAGGACAACCATAGACATCTTCTTGTTCATCTTCGTCTTGATCTTCGGATGGCTCCTCCTCTAAAACATCATTCTTTTCCTTCAAGTGACTTTGTAAAAGTTCTTGGGCAGGTGGAATCGGAACGGGTATTGTGTTCCCATTGGAAACATAGTGCCTGGCGGCGATTAGTTTAAAGCATTCAGATGGACCAGGAGAACCAGCTGCATCTGCACGGATCTTACCGGATTTAGTTGGTGTTAAAAAAGTGAGATGACAGGTGCTTTGAAATGCAACATGGCTGAGGTTGTAAATTACTTCATCAAGATCGTCCTCTGTTTGTTTTGTTCCAGGCAAAATCCCCATTGGTGAAACAACAATAAAGGTCTCCCAAGATGCCACTTCCTTACGCAAACACCTGGCTTTTCCTGTATCTGTAGCACAAATGTATTTTTGATTGTAGCATTTTAAGTGTATCATGTCATTGTATCTAACTGGCTGTCCAAGTGCAGCAGGATCCCCACCTGCTTGATGTATAATAAATTGTTCATAATCCCTTGCGACAGTTTGACTGCAGGCGAGCTGCCCGAAATTGTTTAGACAGAGATACTTGTTATGTATAGACTGCAACAACAAATGATCGCCATAGGTTATTGGAATGTTTATAGCACTCGCACCACTTGTGGGTTGTTGCGTCATTTATGAGTTTGGTCCGCAGTTGGGCGGATGTTCGACATACGAAAAAAGCAAGTTAAAACTTCCCATCTTTCTTACAAAACTCAACATGAAATCATGCAACTCTACACTACATATTATAGATAACATCCAATTTATCTAATACGTATTAGATAAATTGGATGTTAGAAGGCTAGGTGCACTTTTAGTTTTGCCCAAATAAATATAAAATGTAGTGTTGTAATTAAGTGAGATTGACACGCGTCACATCACCAAAAATTAAATTCTAGAAACAATGACTGAAGCCCAAATCACTCAACTAGCTGCCTTACTTCAACGCCTAGAGACAGTTGTAGCAAAACTAGAAGGCGGAAAGGGATCCACAGAATCTAAGCCCTCTGGATCAGGAAAGGCTCCACAAGTAGATGCATACACAGAGTACTTTAATGCTAGTGTTGCACCTTTCTTGGCAAACTGCAGAGATATTGGAGGTGACTTGAACGGATTGGTAAGTATGTAATGTCAAACTTCGTTTAATAAGTTGTTGTTTAGGCTGATCTTGTTGAGGAAGGATTCAAAGAAGTTGGAAAGCTAATCGATGTCGCTTCACAATCCAAGAAGCCATCTGATGAAGAGTTCGGAGAAATGGTCGGACCCATCGCCAATGTGTTCCAAAAGATTACAGAATACAAAGATAAGAGACGCGGTAGCGAGTACTATAACCACGAGTTCGCAGTTGACGAAGGTATCAAGTGCTTGGCATGGGTCACAATCGACAAAACACCTGTCGCCTACACTAAAGAGATGGTCAACGCTGCTCAATTCTACAACAACAAAGTCTTGGTTGCTTACAAGAACAAGGACAAACGTCACGCAGATTACGTCGAAGGCTTCAAGAAGGCAATTGCTGACCTTGCTGACTACATCAAGGAGCATCACACCACTGGCCTAAAATGGAATCCAAATGGAGGAAGCTACAAAGATGCTAAAGTATAAATTGTAATTGCTTTACTGATTGTTATGTGTTTATTTATTTATTACGATCAAGCATCACAGTGTTTGGTTAGAGCAACCCTCATCGTCCTGTTTTCACGAACAAACCGTCAGATTGGAATCTTCTTGGTGTATTTTTTGTTTTGTATTATGTTGACTGCTGCGTTTTTCACGAAACTGCATCCTCAAGAATGATTTTTATGATAAGTCTTGTTTGATTCTTCAACGTCAAAGTCTGATGGAAGAGATTTCTATGACTGGCTAAAGGAAAGTTCACGCGATAAGGACTTCTTTAATGGCGTCTCTTCTGCCAAACTCTGTTTCAGTGTTGTTACAAACAAAGGATGATAGAAATGTTTGTTGCACGAATATGATGGCAACGATTCGTGATTAGTGATTTTGATAATTATTCATGTGTCAGGTCAACCACACATGTCCTAATAAGCTTATCGCTGAATGCGATATAAAAAAAAAGATAATTGTTCCTCCTCATTAAATAATTGTAGATGCATTATTAAAATGTTTTGGCAAAGGTACTCTGCACGTACTATATCAAGTCTCTGCGGAGATGTCTGTATTTTACAATTTTTTCGAAGAGGGCTCTTATTTGAGCTTTTAGATACTTACATATGCGAGCCACAAGTCTCCCTGTCACTTAAATATGTATTATATCAACAGTGGTAATTTGAAATCAGTCATGAATATGTTTTGAAACTGTGTGATATAATATTGATTGAGCTATCTTTCGAACTTAATCGAACGGTCAGTTGACTACCAGCTTACAATTCGCTATTTGTTGTATTTTTATAAATAATTAATCCTAGTATGATAATGTAAAAAGTAAATCGCATTAACGTCAATATTCTAAAACCACCTGCTAAATATCTTAGTTTCTTTAATTATTCAACCGCAAACCGGTCGCGCTTAATGTTAAACTGTTTGAAATCAAATATATATTAAAAAATAATGCAGATGTAGGAACTTAGCTTGGCTGAGCTTTAAACCGGAGATTCGGAAATTGTTACCTGCCAAATAAAGTCTACTGCTTTCATATTTCATTAAATACTGATTGGTTCAATTTTCACACCAGTTGGAAGCAAAATTTGAAGCCAAAATGGAGACATTTGATTCATTGGACGACGGTGATAGCGTAGAGAAGAAAAAGTTTTTGAATGATTTAGTAGATTTTCTTAGAACCCGAAATACACCACTAAGTCGTGTACCTACTCTTGGCCACAGAGAATTAGATTTGCATAAATTATATGAAGAGGTAACTGATAGAGGAGGTGTACAAGCAGTACGTAGCTTTCATATGCAATTTTAATAATTATATAGGTGATAGACAACAAACAATGGCATAATGTGGTTAGGGCTTTAAAACTACCTTCCACCTGCACAAATGCCGCTTTCGCACTTAGAGTACACTACAATAAATTTTTAAAGGACTTCGAAGAACAACACTTTGATGGAAGTAAGCAACCTCGTATCAAACCAACATCTCCAAGAAGTTCTTCCCCTACTGGTAAGTCTAAAGTTAGTTTGTTGACTTAAGCAAAAATTTCAGCTTCGAACGACACCATCAACCAACTATTTGAAGAACTAACTGAGGAAGAGACAAAACCAGTCGAACCAAATTAAAACACATCCGTCTTCCAAACCATCAACAAAGAACAAATCGAGAACAAAACGCTATAAACCTTACAATAACGAGGAGGAAGAGGAAATACTTTTAGTTAGTGATGAGGTTTGGAAAAGTGTTTGCCACCACAACAATCCAGTCTCCGCTCTTATAAATCACGACGGAAGCTATGTAGTATTTAGCAACCACAAACCTGTAATACACATTGAGCACTCGCACGTAGACATACAGGAGACTCCGCAATCTGAGCAGGTTCAGGGCAGTGACCTTCTTAGCACGTTATCGACACAAGCTTTATGTAAATATAGGCGCCGACACAAGTTACAAAGCGTCACCAGCCAGAGCGATAGAAGCGACTTATTGGAGGCCATCTCAAATCATTTTAGAAACGAGTACAAAGTGAAGGAACACGAGGTGATTAAGAATTTTAAACTAACTTTATTGAATAGTAATCAATGAATTCATTGTGTTGTTCAAAATAAATTTTCCAACCGCTCCTCCGTACGGTGCTATCGATTGTAATTTAGTAATAAAGAACGGACTTGCATCCAATTACCATTTATTCTGTGTTAATCAGGGTGTAAAAGCACTGTATTCAATTAATTGATGACACCTTTGATGTTTTTGCATTTCATCTTTACAACCTGTTGCTCTACACACAAAATCAACACAACCAAATGAATACCCTGTTTTTTTCATTTGTTTGTGTTGTTTATTAGTTTAATAACTTCGTTGGTGTTGGCACTGTGGGCCGTAAGTGGAATGGCATTGAACACAACACAGGTGAGTGGATTTGGTTCAAATTCAGAATAACATCAAGTATCGCACACTTCGTAGCACATTACAAGCTGGTCACATACTCCCGAACGCTACAGACCGTGTATTTCCTGAGGTATAAAATAATTATTGGAAAAGAGGAATAAAATAATAGAAATTTCAATACTTTGAAAACATCAAATATCATCATAACCCCAAATATGATTTGGATTTGGACTATGAGTCGTTAGATATCCCAACAAAAGAAGGAGCCACTTTGAATGCATGGTATGTACCGGTTCAAAACAAAACTTGTGACGGAAATCACAACATAATTATACTGGTATGTTAAAAGCGAAAATTAAATGTCTCACTTTACAGGTTCATGGTGCATTTGTCGACAGGAGAGAAATGTTAAAACACTGTTTATTTCTCAATCAAATCGGATACCATACCATCTTGTTCGATGCTCGCGACCACGGCATATCAGGTGCACTCAACAGAGGATGCTCTCTAGGCGTTCGCGAGCACGAAGACGTTCTAAGTGTCGTGGAATACCTCATCCATCACAAGCGTGGCGAGATTGGTAGAATTGGCGTTCTTGGAAGTAGTAACGGCGGCAGTAGTTCCATCATGGCAGCAGCGCTCTCAGAGGTATGAATAACTATGAAAAATGAATCATCAACATTTTTAGAAAATTGAAGTGGTTATTGCAGAGAATCCATTTAGTTCCAGAATTCAACAACTTCGCTACTCATTCCACTCAGCAATACGCAAAGGAGTATGGGGAAGAGAAAAACTTTCAGAGCTATCCACTTTTGGTAAAGTCATTGGTTCAATAAGCTCTTCAGTACCTGATTGGTTTTTGGATTTGGCAGCCGAACTCACCAATTATAGAATGGGTGGTTATAACATATTCCATGCCATTGATGTTGTGGAGCGAATTAATCCGCGACCCGTGCTCATCATGCATGGAGATAAGGATGTACATGTACTTGTGGACAACAGCCAAGAACTTTACAAGAGGGCAAACAACAAGAATGCTGAATTATGGATTGTGGAAGGAGGTGTTCATGCATTATTGTTCAATCACTTTGAATTGGAATATAAGAAGAGAGTTAAAAACTTTTTAGAAAGAAATTTTGGTGTTTGTGAATAAATTAATTTATTGTCAATGTGAGATTTTTCATTTCTAAATTTCAGTTCAGGATTACTTGGCAGTGGATATCAATTTTATTTGATCATCCGTATCCGTTAAGGGGAGAGTCGCACCAGGTTTTATATTATATAATGCAACTTAATATACGAAGTGTTTGTTAAAATATTGGCATGACTGAGGTACAATGCAAAAATGTGACCACGTTACAACTTTATCAATTTTGAAAAACTAATCATTTAGCAAATCAGAAGTTCAATATTATCTAACATGTTGAAAATTTGTCTAACGATTGTGATTGATGTTATTGAGTTATAGTTGAATGATTCTAAATGAATATGCTCAGCACCTTCCGATCTACTCTTTCATTCTCTTTAATCCCACAATGGCTACGTACATGATTCCAGCCTGATAGATTTTCAATATATTTCAAGATTGGTGGATAGGAATTGTCTTGTCTATAACCCTTGTTGAACACTCTGACTGCATTTATGTAATAGGTATTAATAGAGATTTTAGCATTTTCTTCTGTGCTGTAGATGACAAAAGCCAAGGTGGCTAGCTCAGCGAACGCATTGTCATTCCCTTGCTTGAAGCGAAGTTGAAACTCAACTATGTCACTTACAACTAGGAAGGTGATTACTTATGTATACAATTTGCCTTCTATAATAAGTGTTTATTTACACCAGTTTGTACATTGGTTCCCTGAACTCTTTTGAACATGTTTGCGAACCATCAAACATCAAGCTGCACACATTATTGACTTCTGATGGAAGATGTAATCCCAACAATCTAATCAAAGATGATCCGCACACGTTGAATCCTTCGTATTTCTTTTGAACTGGTATTTGAAAGGCTGGTATTCTATGGCCATTGATGTAAACGTATCTATCTGGTTCCAAACCAAGAGCTTCAAATACACGCTCATGCAGGCGAACGACTGGGTCGCCGGTATCAACAATCATAGTAACTGGGACGCCTTGATCTCCTTTCTCAGTCTTCTTAACTAAAAGTTGAACAAACATCCTCGCGTCTCCTGACCTGAACAATTTTGGTTCAAAACCTGCCGACTGAATTTTCTTACCCTCATTTTTGTGATAGTCAAGCATAATGTAACCCTTTGGGCAGTTCCTGTGAAGACCAGTCAATAGTACATCCACATCATTAGTGTCCTCCTCCTGACCAACCAAAATATCAAACTTATTGCAAACATTCTCATAACCAACCAAAGTAATAAATGGACAGTTACTTGTGTTTGGATCCGCGCCAAAAGATCGATCAGCAAGTTCACGGGACTCAAAATCACCATAAAAATCACCCCTGTCTATAACGACCCAACGACCAATGTACTTCTTGCGTCGCCCACGAAGAAATTCTCTCCAATAATACCTCATATTATCAAATTTATCAAAGTGCTCGTCATTGTTAGTATAATGTAACGCCTCTCTTTTAATTCTTTGAAGTTCTACCTCATCCTTCCATTTGTTCATCTTTTGAACCAGAATCAAAAGACAGTCAACTGATATGAAAAATACACAATTTGAACTGAGCAAAGATGTGGGACATGAGTATAAAGTGATGTCAGTAATACACCTATAAGATATGTTAGTAAGTGCAGATAAGGAAGATCATAAAGATATGGATCAAGTAGAGGGAATGGAGGGTGTGAAATATAGTCATGCACTTTTACGCTACAAGATCGAAGAATAGCAAGCGGAGGTTAAGATGATAAAATAGAGTTATGTGTTATACAATACTGGGCATAAAGATGGATTAACAATTAGTTCTCTTTGGACAATTAGTTCACGCAATTACCACTAGTATAGTGGAATGATAGTAAGTATTCGTCTTGGCTACACATTAAAAAGGGGCGACAGAGTATTTCGTAGTTTGAACAAACTTTTTAACTACTCAATTGATTTTAAAATTACAATAGTTACTTTTATCTAAAAGTCCAATGTATTCGAAGAGTGAGCTTGATTCAAATGTGCATAATTCGATGTCTTCGGCTGTAATTACTAGAGGATAACCATACATGGCCTCTTCATGATAACTTTAGTACTGTTGGTTGAAAGCAAGACCGATTTGATGATCCGAACGAATGCGCCCTATTAGAATTCTGCACAATCAGAACTCCTCTAGAAGGTCATCAAAAATAAATTAGTAATCACAATCTTAACGTTGTTGGTTTTATTCAGGTTTGTATCTCTCACGACTGTTTTCTTCTTGACACCGAAACAACCTATCATCACTGAGTTGACCTTATTTCAGAACTTCAAAGAATGGTAGTAGAGACACCCGATCAACAGAAGACGAGGAGGTTAAGGGGACAAGAGCAGGATGGTGAAGTTTTCGATCAATTTGATAATATGAGGTACTATTGGAGAGAATTTCTTCGTGGGCGACGCAAGAAGTACATTGGTCGTTGGGTCGTTATAGACAGGGGTGATTTTTATGGTGATTTTGAGTCCCGTGAACTTGCTGATCGATCTTTTGGCGCGGATCCAAACACAAGTAACTGTCCATTTATTACTTTGGTTGGTTATGAGAATGTTTGCAATGAGTTTGATATTTTGGTTGAGAATTCAAACAATTACAGAACATTAAGGACATTAAAGGATTTTCTCTCTCCAGACGGCCAAAAAATTTCGATGAAATATCATGCAAAAGAAGGCCAGATTGTTAAGGCCCAAGACTTTAGGGTAGAGACATCTTTCGCTGGTAATGGAAGATTTATTGCACACATTCTACTCCAAAATAGTATGATGAAGGAGGAAGGTGTTGGCCTGGTTACCTCATTTTTAATAGTCTCAGGTATAACATCCTTTTGGGTGCATGAATCTGTTTTATCTGCACTAGAGAACAGAGGTTATGATGCTTTTGTGTGTGGCCATAAAATAAGATTGTCGTTGGTACCACAGACGGACCCATATGAGGGTTTTAATTTAATGGGACTGAGCGCGTTAAGACAGATCGGCATCCAATGTTCAGGTCTATTTCCCGAAGAGTTTTTGCTAAACTATCGTGAAGCGAAGTACGTTGAGGTGCCAGTCAAGGTCAAAGACTTCTACCAAATTGGAATGTAATGATGATTTTATTGAATTTAACCGGAACTTCATGGTTTGTTTACTTGGAATCGATTCCAAGAACGAAGCTGATTAAGAAGGTTATGGCTATGGAAAATCAATACATGTCATCAAGAATCTGTGTAATAAGATACAATAAAAGAACTTGATGTATGTGTGCAATGTAACTAAATGGAATGGGACAT
>JAOPGA020000507.1:0-19246 GCA_026419775.2 Acrasis kona
CGGCCTGGATTGTTCCAAACCAAAAAAAAATTGATGACAGACAATCAAACTTTAGTGACAGTGGGTGTAGCCACAGCTCTTGCTGTTGCAGGTTCATACTATCTTTTTAATCGATCAAGCACAGACAATGACTCTCTATTATCCAATAGGAGTACATCTCCACGTCCAGAGCAGGACCCTGCTAGCTTGAAGCAGAGTCAGCTTGGTACCTTCAAGGAAGACATCAAAAAGTCAGAGCAAATGAAAAATGCAAATTTCCCAATGACCGATGAGGGAAGAACATATCACGTTGGTACAAAGAGAGGGGAAGTCGCAAACAGAATCGTCATTGTGGGTGATTTGACCAGAGCAGAGACTTATGCCAAATCCTTTTTTGATAGCCAAGACTTCTTCAAACATTACTCCACACGTGGATTTTTGACCTGCACCGGTACATTCAAAGGTGTACCAGTGAGTGTTGTTGGAACAGGTAATTACCATCATCAACACTATCAATTAACGCAATTGTAGGTATGGGAACTCCAATGATTGATTTCAGCATTCGTGAAATCCGCGCTCTTTTCAATGAGGATGAGAAATTATCTTTTATAAGAGTTGGCACGTGCGGCACACCCCATCCTCATATTTTGGCAGGTGATGTCATCGTGAATGACGCCTCAGTCATCATCCAGAGAAACCCAGATGCATTCAGAGCTGGAAGCACAGAGGAGCCCTACAGAATCTCACAGCCAGTACAAGCCAATAAATCATTAACTTTGAAGCTCCAAGAGAAAATAACGGCCATTTTGGGACAAGACAGAGTCAGAGTGGGACTCAACGCAACAGCAGACTACTTTTACTCTTCTCAAGGTCGCATCGACACAAACTTTACCGATCGCAACAAGACATTAATCGAGGGAACCTTAATTAAAAACCAACCAAACGTTTTGAGCCTTGAAATGGAAACCTTCCACTTGTTTGATATGGCAGAAATTAGCAAGGGGTCAATCATTGCCGCTGGTGCAGAGATCGTATTGGCGCAGCGCACAACTGGAGAGTTCCTTAATTTGGAGTTGAAACACCAGAGGGAATTGGAACTTGGAAGAGCAGCATTTGAAGCAGTAATCGAAGTACCATTATAAAAAACAATTTATATAAAGTTTGCAAACATTCCATGCATTTCGCATAATTGTGACCCGTTTGGAATTCTTCCAAAGTTCTCCATCGCTTCTGTTGTAAGGTCGATCTTCTTGTCTTCCATCTTTACCAAATTCTTCCTCCCACTTTCATAATCCTTAATGTATTTTTCTGCATTTTTATTAGTGACTCCAAGGTTCCTCACGATTTGACTTATTACTCCCAGTCTCTCTTTTGAACCCACTTCACTAAAGGCTACATTCTTACTCTTTGCTTTGTTTGTCATCAGGCGGTGGTACATTGTTACTACTAATTGGTTTTTTCCTTTTTTAATAACATGTGGATTGATGACGTGGCGGTAAGCTTTAACGACGTAACGGGAGCGAGGTTGATGAAGATTGTTTTGCTTTAGTGACATTCCAACTCTGGAGCTACTAAAGATGGGTTTTTCTACAGGATGTGTAAAGTATTCAAGGTAAAGAGGATAGTCGCTTCTTTGTTTTTCAATTGATATGGATTGAATGTCTTGGTCTTTGTGTGCGAATTTATTCGAAATAAGATCGTGAATAGAATCAGCACCAGTCGCCTTTAAAATTGTGTCAACCGTTTTACTTGGACCATCGGTATATGTATTCGATGAGATTGATTCCACGCCTCTAATTAGAATGCCCCCGTATGTGGAGGGAGAGTTTTCAATGTTGAAAGTGAAATCCATTCCCTTGTAACTACCCCCGCGGTAATTGTCATTGTTTGAATCTCCGTGTGATTGGTGGAAGTACCAAACTCCATGCTTCGACTAAATTGAGTGAATTAGAAATTGTAGAAAGTAGAGAGTTACCTGTAGCGGATGACAGTGGGAGAATGGGTCTTCATGAATGTCAGGTTCACCTGTGGTAGTTAGGTAGTACTCAATTTCACAGATGCGAAATCTTGTGGTCTTTCCACTTGACGAGTTATAGGCACAAAGTACTGTATGGTTTAGAATCATACGGGAAATGTTAAAAAAGTGCTTCTCAAATGTATCTGAATGATGTATTGTGGTGTCCACAGGTGTGAGTGTAGAATTTGGAAGAAGTAGATTCTGTGTTATTGATTTCTTCGGATCGAATCCGTTAGCACTCTCCTCTTCAACCTTCTTCTCTTCAGCCTTTTCCTCTTCAACTTTTTGCTTCTTTGCATCAGGCTCGGCAACTTCTGTTACATCATCCTTAGAGTGTGTTCTCTTCATTTCTTTTTGAGTTCTTGAATGATCGAATCAACCCACAATCAACCATCATCAATACTATCACCAGTTCACTGGAATTTTCGCATTGTAACCAATTTTCAAAATCAATTTTATTTTTTGACAAAATTTTTACTCCGGCAACATATCCCAAACACCTCAACGGTGCATAACCTCCGTCATCTTTTATGATCGTATCCTCTGATGACCGACAACTGAACCCTAAGAACAAACTTATTCGTTTCGCATTCCCGCAGCCATGACAGAGAGATACAGTTTCACTTTCCTCCAACTCTTAGCCTTTTTGTTAAGAGTGTTATTGGTGTAATGAGCACCAGCACTTATTGCGCTTAGTAGTGAAGCAGGGTACGCCTTCGATAAGTCTATACCATGCATTGGTTCGGATGCGCATATGGCCTCGCACAAAGATAACAAACCTCGTAAATAATCAGCACCATTATCGATGGATGCACTACAGATCCTCATGCCAACTGTGTCCTCACAATGGTTCCCCTCCCTAACCACGCTTTGCCACATGAGACGGGATGTCTCGTCAGGATATACCATACCTAAGCGAGAAACCAGTAAGATCCCTGCATCAAACGTTAAATCATGTGCCAATCCATTGACATCACCAGCATCAATCCTGATGGCATGTTCATTGTAACGACAAATCTTTATCAAACTCTTCAAAAGACCATCCAAGTATCTTTGACGGAATTTACGACCTATATCAACATCGGAAAAGCCATATCGAATCAACACACCACCAAGAGCGTTCAAGCTGGTTAACAGGACGCACCTATGAACAGTGCTTTCATCGGTGCATAGTTTAAATGATTTTGGGATGTCGATCACTAGACAAGGAAGCAATTCCTCCGAGATGAACTGTTCAAGAAATGAGTAGTCAGCTTTCAACTGATCGGACAAAATGACACGATCTAGCAGTTGGAATTGGACGAGACATTCAGCCAAGCGATAAGCAAAATCACGAAGACCGATTCGATGTTCTTCTTTCATGGCATCCATCATCATGGAGTGGAGGCGCAAACATCTGTCACTCGTCAAAAAGTCATCTCTTTGGGAAGAAGTCATCAATGCAATAGTTGTACACAAGAATTCAGAGTAATTTACACAAGAAGAAGATTCTGCAAAATTATTATCGCTTTCAAAATCTTGGTCAACCGAAAAGTATTCATAGACCCTGTCCACACAAAAATCTAAAAATTTATGACACTCTTTGCTTCTTAACTTTGGTAATCTCTCTAAAAATGCGTACAATAAATGCACAAAACTATCCATTTGAAAATTGTAATATTCATCTCTTGGTTGACTAATAAGGATCTTGTAAATCTTGGTGAACAAAATCAACAGTTCGTCTTGATATTGTACCGTAATGTCATACATGCATGCGGAATTCACGTTCCTAATCCATCCGATCAGATATCTTGAGTCCTGAGGAGTTTGCAAAAGCTCCGTGGAGTCTATGGCTGTTGTAAAAATCTCCCTTAACGTGCGATGGACATTAACAGTTTTGAGAGGCAGCACTTGTAAAGAAATGTGCTCAAGACAATACAAAGCAATCATTGTGCGAGAAGGATTATACAAACAAGTCAACAATACACTATAAAACTCTACAGAGTGGTCGAAAAGACGAAAATGTTTCCAAAAGTGAACAAGAGCACAACTAGAGGCATTCCATTGGGCCGTGTTTGGTTGACTTGGCTTGATGGCCTCGAACAACACGGGCACCAGGGCTCTTAATGGCTCCAAACATGAAAACCATTCGTCTCTTCTTCTGTGATAGAAGATGCTGGCTAGAATGGCAGTACAAGCCTCCTTCTTGCATTCGTCCTTTCCGCTGGTGATGATTTCGCACCAATCTTTGATGATTTGTGACATGTAGGGTGATTCCATAAATGTGACCTGCCTAGCCAGGTAGTTCCAAAATTGTAGGCATACGAAACGAACGTTTGTTCGATCTTGAATCTTCTCCGGAATGAATAAAAAGTCGCATAGATTGTCTCTTTTGCTGTTGTAGCACATCATCGTACCCCCTTCCAAATTTGTTCTTATTTTGGGTAGAAACTTTACGAATTCTACGTGCGTGCTGTGATGTAGGCACAAAAATCTCTTTAATATTTTTAGCCCTACAGAAAATGTGGGGCTTTTCGTGTCGCTCTTGATGACAATGTCGCATAAATATCCTAGGCTTACGTCGGTCGGGATTACTTGGAAAATGTTTGCGATACAATCCAATGATATTGAAAGCATATATTGCAATAGATTCTGTACTACGTCCTTCGAGATGTAAATGGACTTTAAAACTGGATCGATATTTTCGCTGTATCCACCTTCGAATAACTCGCATACCAAGTTTATTATTATGTCATCCGGCTGCTCGTCATAATCTATTAACGCTAACAATATTTGGTTCAAAATACTTTGTCCCTCAGTATAAAGTGCATGACTGGAGGATGGTTCCGGGTTTCCTAACGATATTGTGAAGTATTGCCAATCTTGTAATAAATCTTGCACAGTGTGGTCCTGTGACAAACATGAGACCGGAAGAAGGCAACTGAGGTTCATGTGATAAGCTCAGATTTTCCGATATTTTTACAAATCAAAATTAAACCATTAATCCTTTTTTAGATGTGGTATTAAATTGTGTAGGGTCCATAATCTATCAAAGATTGACACCAATGACTCAGTTGTCCAGAGATAACTGTACTGCAACCCTTGTATGTAATTTCTAGAAATTACTATCGATAAATAGAAGCATCTTTGTATTATTACTGTAAAAAATATGAGTTACGGTGGTTTTCAGAAAAGTAAACAGTAATGAGGTAATGTGCCTATGTCAACCAAGCAAAAACAAAAAGTATAAACCAAACCGCGCAATACTAGGATGTCGTCTTTCGACGATGACCACCGTACCGCACTGATGACCCCTGACCCTGAAGGTGACATGAATGAGGTAACAAGAACGTACTCATTTGATGATGCTATGGAGGAAATTGGATTTGGTCAATACCACTTTATATTAATGCAAGTGTGTGGAGCAGGGTATTTTTTCGACGGTATCGAATTGTCTTTGAGTAGTTTCATTATCGATCCCATAATTGTCGAAATGAACATTAGTGACGTTGCAGCAGCAGCCCTTGGATCTATTGTGTTTATTGGAATGGCATTTGGAGCTTATCTAAGTGGTGTGATAGCTGACAAGTATGGCAGAAAGCCTATATTCTGTGGTAGTGTATTAGTGGTCAGTATGTTCGGTCTTTTGAGCGCATTTTCGCCCAATTATCCCATCCTCATGATTCTTCGCTTTTTTGTAGGTGTAGGATTAGGAGGTATACCACCCACGGACCACTCTATGCTCATGTAAGACACATTAGTTTCACTGCGTTAACATCTATAGGGAATTCTCTCCAAAATCATCAAGAGGACTTTCAATGGGTTCCTTACAGGTGTACAATGCCGTCGGAGGTATGTTTGAGTGCCTTCTGGCGTACCTTTGTTTGGGCAGAGGTTTCAATGTTAATGGATGGAGGTACCTTGTAGGTGCATCAGCGGCCCCTGGTTTCTTCATCTTTTTCGCGAGATTATTTGTATCAGAATCACCTAGGTACATGATGATTAATGGAAGATACAATGAAACAAAAGAGTTGATCAAAAAGATTGCACTCACAAATGGAAAGGAAGAACCCGTCGGAAGGTTAATTGCTCCAGTACCAGAATCAAAATTGAGCGTGGTTAACCAACTTCTTGGAGTCCTTTCTAGAGGATATTTACGATCCACCCTACTACTTTGGCTTGTTTGGTTCTTGATAGCCTATGGTGGCTGGGGATTCTCGTTCCTATCAGTAAGTGTCAACATTCAATGACTTCTAATGTATACGCAGCCACTCACTTACGAAAAACTAGGAGCGAACACATACTTGTCAACATTCTACGGAAGTTTGGTCACATTCGTCGGAAGCGTACTCGTGATGTTTTACATTAATCTCGTAAGAAGAAAGCCGGTTCTAATTGTTGGATTTTTGTTGAGCGGAGTGCTTTTAGCCGTTACAGGTGCATACAACAACGTCACTTATATGACAGTCTTTATTACTGTTAGTAGCTTTGTGATAACCCCACCGTGGAACGCTCTGTACGTTTTAACCGCAGAGACCTACCCCACTTCATTCAGGGCCACGGCGATGGGAAGCTGCTCTGTTTTCTATCGTTTAGGAGCCACCGTTACTTCCTTATCCGGTCTACCTCTGCTTTCTGCTTATGGATACGTTTGGCCTTACTTCTCCTTTGGACTCGCACTACTCATTGCTGGTTTCTTGTGCATCTTCTTGCCAAATGATGTGCTTGGTCAAAGTTCCGAAGATGTTGCACACGAAAGGAAAAGTCACGGTGGTGATTTGATTCAGCCTCACATTCAAGAGAAAGTTTTGGAACTTGGATCGGCTCAAGAATTGGATGACTTTGATAATAATGAATACAATAAGTTGGAGAATAAAGATGACTAAAATATTTTATTGTTTATTTGAGTGCATCTACGAGTGCTTTGATGAATCGATAAGCAGGTTCCAAATCAGCAACACGGAATTTTTCGGTGGGAGAGTGAGCGTCGTCCACATGTACTCCAAAGGATATGGCATCGGCATTGTATTTCTCATCAATCTTTGTGGTAATGATTCCTGCCTCTAATCCTCCATGAATTGTGGTTAATTCTACATCTTTATTAAACAAAGTTTTAAACACTTGTTGAGCAGTTTTGGAGAGAACAGAATTAGGGTTGGGAACCCACCCTGGGAATACGCCATCAACTTTAACTTTTTCAAATTTGGCAAGTTCAAACACTGATATAACATTACTAGTTAATGCATCTCGTTCACTATCGTAGTCGCTCCTCTGCGAAGTCAACACTGTGAAGACACCATTGACTGTTTTGACACTTGCCAGATTTGTGCTTGTCCTTGGTTTGTTCTGTCCTTGTTCTAAATTCAATGCAGTACATCCATGAGGTAGTGCGTTTAGGGTTAAGATCATTTTAACTGCATCATCATGCACAATGTTGTCGTAATTGCCTTCAACATTTTGTGTTGAGATTTTGATTTTAGGATCTGACAAGGCAAATTCGCTCTTTGCATGCTCTGCAACAACTGAGACGATGTCTTGTACCTTTTTTACATCTCGGGCTCTAATCAAAGCATGAGCATATCTTGGAATTGCATTGTGGGCAGCGCCACCCTCCAAAGAAATCAATTTAAAATCAACATGTTGATCAATGAGTTCAAACAAGATGCGAGTCAAAAGTTTGATGGCATTAGCCCTTTGCTTAATGACATCAACACCACTATGACCGCCGCGAAGACCTTCTACTGTAATGCCCAAAGTAGGACCAGAAGAAGCTTCTGTTTTATAGTTGAGTGTACCTGTTGTGGTTTTGCCACCTGCACAACCAATAATGATTGGACTAAAAGAGCCGTCCAAGTTAAGAACATGATGGGAGTTAACAAAACCATGCTGCAAACCAGTGGCCCCGACAAGGCCTACCTCTTCATCAATTGTAAACAAGAGTTCAAGTGGGCCATGTTTTATTGTTGGATCTGTCGCGACAGAAAGCGCAAGAGACATACCTAAACCATTGTCTCCACCCAGTGTTGTACCATTTGCCCTTAACCACCCTTCATCAAGAATAAGTTGAATGGGTTGTGAATCAAAATCAAAGTCTTTATGGGCTTCATCTTTTTCTGTAACCATATCAATGTGTGATTGTAGGCATAGGGATTTCGAGTTCTCAAACCCTCTTGATGCAGGCACTACAACAAGAATGTTGCCAATCTCATCTTTTTTGAGGTCAAAGCGATTCTTGGTGGCAAACTCTTCTAAATACTTGGTAATCAAATGTAGTTTTCCACTCGGCCTTGGTGTCTTTGTTATTCCACAGAAGTAGTTGAAAACAATCTTCGGCTCTAGGTCGATTAGTGGCATGCATGTATCATTTTTGAGAATAATAAGGTTGGGATTCTCTGCATGAAATTCCTCTGGCAAAACTGTGTACGCTAGAATCAGGGGTAAAAAAAAAGCTAGGGTTATGATTGGGTTCATTTCGAAGTTTTTGTAAGCGATATTGAAGTTGGTCTCTGGCAATCAATTGATATTGACTTGTTGATGTGAACGTTAGTTGAACATACAGGAAATGTGCTGGTACTACAGCACATTTTACCATTTCTCCTACGTTCCAATAGTGAAATAAGGACAAGGTCAATCAAAAACCTTCCAACTGAAGATTAGATACTATAATCCATCAATAAAGATGTAGAGAAATAGTAGTAAGAAAGACAACAAAAGTATGACTTACCTTACATTCTTCAAGTATCCTATTAGATAAAAGCCAAAGAGCAAAAACATATCTAATTTAATAAGAAACTAAGAAAACATTTCGGAGGTAGACACTAAAAAAGATCTCCATCCACCCATCCACCCACTACATTTAAGTAACACAATACATACAAATAGTATGAGACTCAATGGTTTCATCTAAACGTGATAGCGATTCCAATCCCGCCCTTATAATGATCGGGAGAGATAAAGAAATCTTGAATCGTAACATTACACACAAATATTAATACAATAAATTAAACATTTATTACATTTATACATAATTAATCTTCTTCCAGTGAGGGATCTTCGAAAATTTCTACCACTTGATCATAATTACAGTTACGATAAAAGTAACAAACAGGGTCTTCATCCTCCTCTCTTAGGGTTACTTTTATGATTGAAATGAACGATTGAAATCGTTGTTCTACGAAAAGTAGTAGCATGAAGGAAAAAAGTAGGGGTGGGCGTTAAAGAAACAAAAAAAAGAGTAGTTTAGAGTACAGCAGTGAAGAAGAGGATAGCTACAGCGACACGTCCGATATGTCTACAGATTCTGACAGTGATTGCAAGGTCAATTTTGCCGCAACATGTTTTTGATGTAACAAACAACCAATACGATAGTTTGTCAATGGGAGGACCTTTATGGAGGGATACGCTTATTTATGTTATTGGTCCAATCATAAGCGAAACACAACTAGAGGGGGAAATGTATATTTCTTTTGGTGACTTTATAAAAATTCAAAATGCGTACTTTGAGAATAGAATTGTCAGAACCAGAAATAAGCAGCTTGTAGCTTACTTCTCGATTAATCAGAGTGCTATCGAACCAAAAAGCCGTACAGGTATTGATTGGGGAGAGTATAACCGCACAGCAACTAAGAGAAGCAAAGGAAAAGCTTACAAAATTTAGCAGGTAAGATGCTTCCACATGGTTAATCTAAACACTTACAACCATTTTAGGAGAAGATATTGCTGGTAAAAGTCAAGTTAATCACTTTTTTTATAAATTGAATTGCAGGGTCAAGTTAATCATTTTCTCTTGGTTGACCATTTTTAAGCACCAATATTTCTATGATAAGTCAATTACAACGACATCTTTTATACTAGTTGTGTACCCTATTAAGAGTACTTCAATTAAATGTTAACTAATATGCGAGTCGTTGTGCCATTCGTATGGTATTTGATGTTGAAAATTGTAAAATATTATATCCATCAGTTTTACAAAAATTGGTGATTGACTTGACTTTTACCAGCAATAGATGCACAAACAACATTCATTTGTTAGAACACTTAGCCGATTGTGTTGAGAAGTTTGGCCCAACTTTGGACTTCTTCGTGTTTCCCTTGGGAGGATTTTTATGGTACCCTTGTTAAATGTATTACAGGAACAAACCAAGTACTCCAAAGCACCGCTCGAGTACTCACTCGTTATCGCAATGTTGCACGGGTCCAAAAATTAGTTCCTGATTTAGGAACGCAATGCCTCCTTAGTAAATTGAAAAGTCCTATATGGTATAAGAGATCTGAGATGGACGAGATCACATCCGAAGTTTATGGGGTTGGAAGAAAGACAGTAACAGATGTAAAAATAGAGTACAAAAAGGCTTTCATCAAAGGGACTTTTTACACCACCGCGGCTTCCAACTCAAAGAACAAATACAACAGTCACACAGTTCTGGCAGACACTTCTAGAGGTAGACAATTTGTAGAAATACAGAGTTTGTTCAGAAACAATGGCGCCAAAGAACTCACAGCGTCAGTAAGTTTCTTCTTTAACCGAGAAAGAGAGCATCCACAAATAATTGAATGTATTCCTCATACTGCCTTAGTTAAGCTGTGTATTGCGGTGAACTCGGGAAATGAAGTCATTGCCATACCTAATAAATTTGGGCATATGTTTTTAAAATTAAATAACATTAGTCAGAAATCAACGAACTTTACTGCAACAGAAATAGGCAGCCATACAGTTTTCAAGACGTGTAGGATGAACAACTTTAAGAGGTGTGTACATCTCTCATTTGTGTCTAAACAAATCAAGATGCACTCATGACCAACGACACCAGATGCTCATTTAATGAATGGAAATACAGTATGAGGCCGTTGTTTGGGTAGATAATACAATGGAATCAATAAACATTCGTTAGAAAATACTACTTTTATTAACATCACGAACTACTATTCGTAATACCTGCTAACACTTAAAAGCGTCTCTACTTGAACTACTTTTTCTAACGGGCCGTTCTACTTTCGTTACTACTTTCACCCATGRTGTTGTACAACTTTAAAACGATCGGACACAACCAATCCGCAATTACTAAAAAATGTACGTAAAAAAAGAACATCGTATTTTGATACTTTTTGGCCTGAATTCTGGTACTTTCCCACCACTTTCTAGCCTTGATTTTGCCATTTCGTACAAGAAAAAGAACTACTTTTGAAATCACGGGTAGCTGTTATTTTTATTACTTTTCATATTGAGATACTGTCACGTCAAACTTTGCAAGAAGATTCTCATGGGCCTTCAAGTATGGTAGTACTCTTTCCATCCACTTTGATCCATTTTCGATTCTCGGTAATACCGCTGTAGCATATACTGCGCAAAATGCTGGATGGTGTACAGACATGATTGTGCAACCAAAATTCCTCGACATGGTTCCAGTTGCTGGAGCACCACAGTACATACCAACAAAATGAGCCTGCCCATGCTTTAAAAGTAGAGTCATGCCCCCACTCATACCAGGGTGAGAATCCAAATGGCCAGTAATGATGTTGTTGTTGCAGGCAGTTGCATACCCAAAGCTGATGTTTTTTTCTCCAAATTTAAAAATGGTTTGAAGTTCAGCTTTGCTTGGCACTGTACCAAATCCCTTGTATCGCTCAGCCAAAGTTTTTTCGGTAACATTTGCAGGGTATCCGACTAGCATCAAAAAATCCCCATCTTGGACCTGAATGTCGGAAGGTACCAAGTACTGCTCTACCTTTGGGTAGTATGGATTGTTATCTTCAGGCTCAAACTCCAGCCAACCAATGTCGGACTGGCTTGTTAGGCTTGTGTTTACTGACGCGTTGGTGTCAGTTGGATTGTACCTTGATCCAGTAGGCACCAATGGTCCGATACTCGAAACTTCCCACTGTTTGACCTTATTCCTATTTAAAACCTTGACCTTAGTTCTCATATTCAACTGGGGAAGGGGTATGTCTCTAACTAGGTTGGGTGATGTCTTATATCCTTTTAAAAAGTATCYACTCTTTCTATTATTGACAAAATGTTTAGGCGTAATTATGACACCTTTAGCCAAAATTATGCCAGTCGCCAGGTTTTGTTTATTTTCTTTATTAAATTTCACTAGCTGACATACTGCATCCATCATATAAGGATGGACATCTTTCTTGTAATCATTTATGATTCCTATCAAAGGGTGATCATCATCAGAATTTGAGAAGCCATCCTCAGAATGACCATTATAGGTAGTTGTGAATGGATGTCTGCAAAACTTCTCTTTTGAGTCAATCGCATCAGCACACATCATCGCAACATTATTGGAGTGCATCCTTTCAGTGTCAATGTCAATCATTACAAAAATTCTGATGTCTGCCACTAATACACCTTGTAAACAATCCCTCATATCGGAACGGTGTTACAACAAGAAAAAAGCAGTCAGTCCGATTACTTTTCTCAATATCAAGAATATCTAAAATCAAACCCACAGCTTTATCACACTTTAAGAAATGTACAAACTTGCTCCGCTCATGCAATGACATGTACTGCAGGTAGTAGTACAGCACTGTTTTCATTCTTTTGCACACAAATCTAAGAGATGACAGAATGTTTATAAGATGATTGTTATTACGCACAAACTGTAAAATGATGTAAAACACATCGGTTGTGGTCTGTGTCCTCAACATAGTTATATACAGCTTGTTAAGTAGGCCAAAAAATTGAATGTTAAGTAACTTGACAAAAAAAGATAGAGTCTATCACTTGTATAAATAAATAAAAAAATGCAAATCTATTTAACACCAACTGGAAACTGGATATTGGTTGGTTAAAGATCATGGCACAATGTATATTCAACCTCGAAGAAAGAACCACACTCAATTATACAGTACATTAATTATTTCCGCCACCATTTACTTGGAAGGTTCTTATAGCGGTATATAACATTTGCATCAGAGACGGTTCTGGTGCAATAATTGCAATATGGATACTAGTTCCTTCACGTCATGTATTAAAATTTACTTTTTTTGTGAAACTAGAGTACAATGTCAGTATATTCGCAAAAGATGTTGTAATTCCTCTTGAGGTATACATTAATGCCATTTGAAGTCGAATTTCGGACAACTCAACCATGGTTTAGATGGAGGTTAAGCTTACTTTATAAAATACGGTAATGGTAGCGTCAGTATCGAGGTCATTTATGTAGTCAATTCATCGATGAGATGCGAGTAATCTCAGAACAATCTCAGAACAGTTTCATTTCAATCAGACAGACATTCGCTTATCTTTTTCAATTTTATCAAACCAAGAACTATTAAAGACAATTGCATTGCATCATCAAACTCAACATTAGAATTAATATATTTACTATAAAAGATGATAAACTCGTTGAAATTGATTCAATTAACATTGAAGACTTTTACCTGGCAGATCATCTTCTGCTCTTATATCAATAGCTACCTGAACATGTAAAATGTGAACCAAGCTTGAAAGTAAAAGACAAATATCATTATTGATCATTATAATTTGTCTATAAATATGTTTTAGGATCAACGAACACTTTCTAGATCGGTTTTGTTACCTGAGTATAGAGCTAATTTTTTATAAAAGTTTCGGTCTGTGAAAAAATCATGACCATATCCGGTGACACTAATTATAAAACGCAACGGTGATTTGGGTCAGTCCAAGTTAAAAACAAATCCACAATTATCGATACTCAAAATTTCACAACAAAACACAACATGCAAACACTAACAATCGTACTCACAATTGCTCTCATCTCAGTAGCATCAGCCAAAGTATGCTTCTGCCCACAGGTGTACCTCCCAGTTTGTCACGTCAAGACCGGCGAGATATTATACTCAAATGAATGCTTCGCTCAGTGCTACCACGATAATATGAACGAGATCATCCCATGCCATTTATTCAAGAAGGTTAATAAACCAACACAAGAGCCCGTTAAAGATGAATGTATCTGCTCTCAAGAATTCAACCCTGTTTGCCACAAAACGACCGGAAAGCAACTTTATTCAAACGAGTGCTTCGCTCGTTGCCATCATGAGAATATGAACGAACTTGTTCTTTGTAGCGACTACATAAAATCATCGAAGAATGATGATTGCGTATGTACATTCATCTTTGAACCACTTTGCAACGACAAAGATCAAATCATGTTTGGAAACGAGTGCTTAGCAAGATGTGCCAAAGTAAACCTCAAGACATTGCACAAATGTTAAATTGATGAATAAACTGAATATGATTTTGATATTGATAGTTGATGTATATTTTGATTACTCCAAAACTCAAATCAGTTCTCCACCGTCACCAACTGGTGATATATTGTGCGGTTCCCACCATATTCCAGAACCTGATCTATAGGAGTACCCAAGCTACCAAGAATTTAACGATTGCCTAGTGAGGTGGTAAATAACAATTTATTTGACGCAAAAACTATGATTGGTAGTCTGTGTATGTTCGTTTTTTTGTGGCTTATTAACTTTTGGATGGTTTTATACCACATTTTGCACATAGGTGGGTGCACTATAATTATTAACAGAACTCTAGATGGAAAGTCTGCGAAAATGTCACTTTGATATTGAGATGTTCTAATACATTATTTTTAAAAAAAAGTAGATATACATCCGTTATAGTCTAGGTGGTCAATAAATCATTAGGATGAGCGGCTTTCACCCGCTAGACCCGGGTTCGAGTCCCGGTAACGGAGATTTTTTATTTACAAAAAATGAAAATATTTTTCCCATTTGTTCTGTACAGGAGACAGTTGATGAAACTTACGATAAATTACAGTACACAAAACAACTGAATGACACCAAGATTGCCAGCTACATTCCCACTGAGGTTTACTTTGACATCCCTCACCTTCACATGAATGAAGAATACTGACCTGACGCAAAAACTTTTGAACCAGAAAGGTTTGATCTAGAGTCTAGCGAATACCACAAAGTGAAACCTTGCTCTTTTATACCTTTCAGCATCGGTCATAGAAAATGCTTTGGTTCAAAGTTTAGTGAGATTGAATCGGCAATAATTATTTCTCAGTTTGTGTTGTGTTATGAAATCAGCTGACGACCCAGAGATGAATACAAAGAAAGTGTCCTGTGGTGATATTGAGACCAAGGTCACTCAACCTCAAAATTGAATTTAAAAGAACACATTTTTTGATCAAATGTTACATTGTCCGTACAAATTTTAGCTCCGATCAACATTTAACACGACCTGATATTTTAAACAGGTGATCACTTCTTTTAATGACTTTACAAAAAATGACAAAGAGATCAGCACCACCTCTCGCAAACCGCTTCACTGCTGAAGACCCCTTGTTTGTGCAAGCAATAGGAAAGGCATTTTCGGACTTGTATAATGCCACGAGCAATCCCACAGGATACATCAACATTGGTGTCGCCGAGAATACACTCACTGCCGACTTGATGACCGAATACATTCAAACAATCAACAAAGACCACCCTGTTCAAACAACTGATTTAAATTATACCGATTTTGCGGGAGCTCCTCAATTTCGCACCCAATTAGCAAAATTCTTTCAAAAGAGACTCTTCGCCTTGTCAAACGAAGTCGCAACCGTTGATCCCAACAACTTTATGGTATTTAACGGTGCTGGTAGCATAATTGAATCCTTGTCATCTAGCGTGTGCGAAAGTGGAAACTACATCATGATTCCCGCGCCACAGTACTTGGCCTTCGAAAATGATCTTAACAGACGATTCGGATGCAACATGTTACCGTTGTACATGCCATACAATAAAGAGGCTAATGAGTTTCAACTCAACAAGCGTGACATTCAAGCGTGTCTGGACCAAGCAAAGAGCGAAGGTAAGAAGGTAAGGGGTTTCTTGCTATGCAACCCCAACAATCCAACTGGTGATATTTATCCTCGAGAGTTGGTAGAATGGATAATTGACTGGTGTAGCGAAAATTCAATTCACTTCATCAGTGATGAGGTGTACGGTCTTTCTATTTTTAATAAACGTAACGGAGAAGAGTTCGTGTCCGCTGGGCGTATTGCCCACGAAGGCATTGCAAGTGGTAATGCTTCTCACGACTATACTCATGTGCACATTGTATATAGTTTTTCCAAAGACATTACTTTGAATGGTTTTAGGGTGGGCGTCTTATACACTCTAAATCAAGATGTTTTAAATTTTATGAGAGGTAATTCCTACTTCCAAGGAGTGTCGAGTCACACTCAAAAACTTCTCACCCACTTGTTGGAGAGGGATGATTTGCTTGGTAACTTTTTGCTCGAGAACAATAAAAATCTGACTCATTCTTACAACCAAGTGGCATCCGCACTTGATGAATTTAAAATTAAATATGTGGTGCCAAGCGCGGGTGTGTTGATGTGGGTTGACTTGTCTGAATTGATCAAGAAGAAACTAAACAAGGACACCATCGATCAACAAGATGAAATTACTTTTTGGCAGGGTTGCTTTGATGAAGCGAGGGTTTACATACCGGCTGGACAATTTTTCAAATGTAATGTGCCCGGTTGGTTTAGAGTTTGCTTTACAACTTATTCAGCAGACATTACCACACTCGCTTTTCAAAGAATCTTAAATTGGGTCGAAAAGAATGAAAGGATTATCGTCAATTAAATATCTAGTTTTTAAAAACCTCTTCTCAGTCATTATATTATTGATGTGTTTTTTTTGATGAACAAGGAACGAACATCGCTTGAACTTTACATTATGTTTAAATTGACAAGCAGATGACAGGCATCAAAATAAAAATAAATCACAATGAGGGATGAACTAAAGATTGCAGTAATTGGAGCTGGTGCAGTTGGAAAGTCATGTATGACAGTACTGATGACTACTCACAATAAACCAAGTGGAGAATATGACCCTACAATTGAAGATGCTTACTTCCATGTGTGCAAAGTAGATGAAAGGTAGGTACATTTGGCCATTCAAAATTAATGGAATGAAATAGGACCATTAATCTTGAGATACTTGACACAGCTGGACAAGATGAATACTAAGATTAGTACATACACATACCACAGTACATGATGGGGTGCTATGGATTCCTAATAGTCTGCGACCTCACAGATCCCGCTAGTATGGACAATCTAATTGAATTCGTGGAATTGATAAGGAGAGTCAGAAATATTGATGATGAAACACCATTCCCTGCTGTATTATGTGGCAACAAAGTTGATTTAACAACCAAAAGGAAAATAAGCCTAGATGAACTACGCAACTTTTCAAAAAAGTATATTAATGGCTGTCCGGTATTTGAGACAAGTGCAACTTCATCTTTAAATGTCAAAGATTCCTTCATACAATTGGTTAGGGAGTGTCTAAAACAACGAGAGAGAGCCGCTAAGCCAAAAGAAAAGAAGCCAAGAAAAAGCTCGTTTTTGTCCTCGTCTGGTTCAGCGGAAGCAAAATCTGATTTGGATGCTTTTGTTGGTTAATTTAGAATAAAAAAAACATGTCACATTAAATTATCAAGTGTATTTAATTATTCTTTTTTATCATCTTCGTCGCTAGAGCCATAGTTTGCAATCAAAAGAGAAGAAACCGGTGGATGGTCTACTTTTTGTTTTTTATTATTCGATCCATCGTCGTCGCTTGTTCGCTTCTTCTTTTTTGAAGTTTTGTCTCCTTTATTCTTTTTTGTGATAATTACAACCTTCGACCGCTCGAGATCGAGTTCAGCAGTCTTTATGGTGGTTGGTTTCTTGTCTGAAATTTGATTATTTGCATTCTTCATGAGTTCTAGTTCTCTATTTTTGTCCTCAATTGTGATTACAGATGTGGCGACATCTCTCGAAAATTGCTACGCCAACGTTATAAATCTACAATTAAATAATCATTACCATAGCAGCTTGTTCATCGTGGTCCCTTACATCTCTATCTTTTTTTAATTGTCTATCCTTGTGCTCATTTAAAAATTGAATGTCGTCTTGGTCCAACCCTCTGGGAGCCACTACATTTTGTTGGTAATAAAACGGAAACGATCTTACAATTCCTAAATCTTTCTTCATCTTCTTGCTCTTTTAATTCCCTGCTTTCTTTCAACTGCTCCCAAAGTGGTCTCCTCGCCTACAGGGTGTTATTTTGAGTTAAATTTAGACTCACTACTTCACCATTGTTTGTGTGTACTGCTGGTTTCATACCCGTACTTCTAACGAAGCCATGATTATCTCTATTTGTGAAGTTTGTCTTCCCAAGATAAGAGTCCGTGGGTTTATCTTGAATGTTCATATTGTAAAGGGGTCAACCAGTATGAGATTTTTTCTCTCATTGTGGTAAAGTTGGAAAAGCATGTTATTGTGCGTGGTAAGATTAAAATTTGGAGAGGAACAGATCCGCGCATATTCTATAAGTACGAAAAATTAATTACACAGATCAAATAGAAATTTGGGAATACGGTCATTTATAAAGTAGTATATGAATGAAATGGTGAATGCAATTCAAGAACAATGATCAGACAAATGCAAAGAGTGTATTAAAAAGATCCAATAAATAACATTCTCAAAGCTTATATTGTTTATGGTTTTATATACCTCACGAGTGTGATATTACTAGATGTACTATCATACCAAGTTCCATCATTGTGCCTCTTCCACGTGCGCTCTGGAATTTTTTCATTCCTACCATCAATCGGTTCTATTTTTGTTTTGACAAAATCTCTACCGTAAAACACTGTTCCCTTCGAAACACAAACTTTTGTATCAAACGCTACCAAGACATCTCCACAGAAAACATGTATCGTGGTATGTCTGCTGCTGTTGTCCCCTTTAATTTGGTACGGAAAATCACCAGGAAATACCTCGCTCTTTCTTTTATTGATGATGCTCTTCAGCTCATCCATCATCAAATAGTCTGCACATCGTACTGTGTCTTCGTAGAATGGCTTTACTAAGGATAGAGAGTGAGTAGTCCGGCAGTTTATGTACTCTGCTATAAATTCAAAGGTCTCCAGCGTTATTTCTTTATCATCTAGAATAAACGCTCCAGTTTCATCATCTTTTTCCGCGATAATTTTCTGTCTAATCATCGCGTTGAGCATAGAGTTTTCAGGGAGATCGCATTGTGAAAAGCAAAAATATTTGCCGTGAAGCCTAAACCAGTGCAGTAATGTGTTGTTTTTCCCGAAGGTCATGTATGAATCATTGTCAACCAATCGAACTTCAAAATGATACTGGACTCCACACAAAACGTGCTAGATATTTTCAACCCCGATTTAAGCAGTAGAAGAGAAAATATCTTGAGGAAAATAATATCTCTGACTATAGCCTTGTTTGGAAGCTTATTTGG
>JAOPGA020000508.1:0-10721 GCA_026419775.2 Acrasis kona
ACTGATGTCATCAACCAATCTTGTTCGATTTTTTGTAGCAGTCTAGCATCTTTGTAGGCAATCTCCATTGTAAACAGCGTCTTTACTATGTAATACTCTCTAGCCCTAGTTGTATTGTCGTTGTAATCATCCAAACAGTCATCACAAATGTATTCTATGGCGACGGCTACTTGAGGTAATTTTTTATCACCATAATGTAGAGTTATAGGAAGCAAGAGTGTTAATTTACCGTCACCACCTGCATTTTTATCGCGAAAGAATGTAGGTATGGCTGTTCTGTAGTTGCTCTTGGCTTTTCTAATTGATACATCAATAGCACTCATGATTGAATCGAGTAAGACCTCTTGATCGGCTTCGCGAATTTCAGCAGGGAAGCGTTCGGGATGATCTAATAAATGTGATTTGTTAATAGCATATTTGTTGAGTGGTACGTCTGCATTGAATACGAATTGTGAGAAGCATTTGGCTCCTGCAAAGTAGTTTGCTCTTTGTAGTTGTTCTGGTACTCCTCGGTATTTGACGTCAGTAATGTTGGTTTGCTTCGAAATTTCTCTTTTAAGGTCGAGTGTGTGCGCGAAGCGATTCATGGTTATGAACTTGGCAATGCTCCATGATGTTGGATTGGGGGAATTTTGATTAAAAGCCGAGACGTCATTGCGAACTAGAATGCAATAGATATCTATTGTACCAAATGTTGGTCGTGACAATAAACCAGTGTGCCATATTAAAATAACAGGATCAGGGTTGCAGTAAGAGAGCACTTTGCCCTCCTCTACAAGTCGTTTAAATGTTTGATTCAAATATCCAGTGAGTATCCTTTTTTCATGTCCCCAATATTCTTCCTCAGCCATGGATGCAAGGTAACTTATTTCTGTTGCGGATTCATAAAATTTTTTAACCATTGCATCTTGTGTTTTGTGTATTAGATCCTTAGCGTAAAACCTATCATCTTTCTTTGGTAGATAAATCCACCTGTTTTGTGTGTTTGTTTCCATTTTGTTTTATAGAAATGTTCGTCAGAGTTCTATTTTAAAATAGAAGGTATTATCTTGTAATCGCCAACCAAACGATTCAAAAAAAAGAGACATTCACCTTCTAATTAGTGTTCCATCACCCAATTAACCAAAAAAACAAGACGACAAAGAAAAGAACGAAGATAAGAAGGTGCGAAACATCAGACGAATTGAATCGTAAAATGATTGCGCTCACATTGAACAGGAGAGCAAGAATTGTAAAGAACAGAGTTTTTTTAGAACCTTCGAAATGCGAAAAAAAAAGACATATTTTTACTGTTTTGAACGTGTTTTTATAAACTTTTCTACATCTTTTGCTTTGGTTTCCATCAACTCTTCAAAAAACTTCAATGGTGGGCAGAATCCTAACTTCTTGGTGACGTCTGCATACATTTTCACCCACAAGCGCGCAGTGCCTATAGTATCGCTTCCAGCGCGATGGTGATGGGCATTTGGAGGAAGTAAGTTGAACTTTTCAGTAATGTCTGATAATCTATGTGTATCTAGGTCAGGATATAACCGTCTTGATAATGCCAAAGTACAAATGTGTGTCACCTGATCATCACCGATGATGAATTTATTCTGTTCTGATTCGTCAAGATACTTTTTAAACCCAGGAACCATGGGAATGTTGTTCCTCCTAAACTCTGCTGCTAAAATTTTCAAATCATACTGCGCGTTATGGGCGACAACAGTGGAATCTCCAATAATAGATGCTAATCTCCCCAACGTGGTTTCGGGTTTAGGGGCTCTGGTTATCATTTCCTGTGTGATCTTTGTTAAATTTACAATGTCTTCTGAGAGTTTTGTCCCAGGATTAATTAAGCATGAATATTGCTCTGTTGTGTATCCATCTTTAATTTTGAGAGCAGCCACTTCTATGACCTTATCACTCGATGGACTTGTACCGGTTGCTTCAACATCCAATATCACAATGTCATATACGGGTTTATGACCTGTTAACGACCGAAAAGCAGCGAAACGAAACAAAGGTCTATGTGAGCGTCTTAAAAACATGAATTGAACTTGTAATGTGAATGTACTGGGTTGACTTGTCTTGTCGAAACATTTCCATAAGTACATTTGAATTGTTGATAGAATCGACAGATAAACACAAACATGAATATGCTTAGTATATATATGCATTTACATCAGATTAGTACTAAACAATTTACAAATCCTCTCTTACTAAGTTAACGATTGATAGTGAAGTATTGTGAAGTACATTGTATGAAGAACAGATTGGATATTAAACTATATACGGGAGCTATAAATTATTAATAGTTGTAAAAAGTTTTGGTTGAAATGAATGAGAAACAAATTCAACTATATCTGCAACTTCAGATTCAAAATAAACAACAAGTTGAAAATTAATAAATTTATAAAAGTTTAACGGTGAACTTCAATTTAACACAGCTGTTGATTACACCTGCGTCATCAACCAAAATGTGTTCAGTTGTGTATTCTCCTGGAGGAGTAAGGTCTGGTACTTTTTGTCCTGGTAGTTTGACTGATATTTTTCCTGGTGCGATTGGGCAACTCACGACCTTGCAGATGTCGAATGTATCGGAGCTGACTTTTACTCCAAGCTTGTAGACAGAGTTTTGGAGTTTGGCACTCTTAACTGTGTTTTTTAATTGTCCAGTAATGGTAGCATTAACAATTTGGCCACGGTGGAATTCATTAACTGGGGTTCTGTCAATGTTCTTTACTTCAAAGTTGAAGTTGCTTGAGCAAAGCTCAAATGGAACTGATCCGGCAAAGCACGCAGCTACTGCTAGTAAGAGGGTGACGATGAATAGTGTGTGCATATTTTTCTTCGATCTCTAGTCAACCTTTAAAAAATGAATATTCCAAATATATAACCTCAACGGCGATGACGGAGTACCGGAGTTTCGTTTCACAAAAGGGTCATAACGTTACAATAAAAACAATAACGGCACAATCATTGAATCGTTTCCCAAAACTTGCATTAAACAAAAATAATATAGTAAATTACATTTTATAAGAGCAATTCTCAATTAAAGTCGCGACAGCCTGTCCTTGTCCTATACACATTGTTTGAAGACCAAACCTACCGTTGACACGCTCTAATTCGTGTACTAGTTTAGTCATTAATATACAACCGCTCGCACCCAACGGATGACCATGTGCAATGGCCCCACCATTTGGATTAATTTTAATCAGTGGAACATTAAATGTTTTTTGCCAACACAACACGACACTTGCGAATGCTTCGTTGACTTCGAAAACTGAAATTTCGTCGAGCGATATACCTGATTTTTCAATAATCTTTTTTGTTGCAGGAATGATTCCATCTAACATTGTAATGGGATCGGTACCGACGGTTACTCTACAAACGATTCTTGCTCTCTTGTTCAAATTGAGTTGTTGGCATTTCTATGAAAAATGTTAGTACGTGGGAAATGAGTTTAATTACAGTGTGCGAAGCGAGAAGAACGGCTGCTGATCCATCGCTAATTTGTGAGGCGAGCGCAGCAGTGATTAGACCATCTTTGGAGAATGCTGGCTTGAGTCTCTTTATTTTGTCCTCATCAATTTCCTTTCGAATTCCTTGATCGGTGTTAATCAGAATACCATCAATCTATTTTTAATTGAAACTGCACGATACAAATTTCTTACCTTGATTGGTAACACTTGTTTGTTAAAGTGACCGTTAGTTGTGGATAGATATGCTTTTTTGTGACTTTCAATTGCAAACTCTTCCATTTCTTGTTTTGAAATGTTGTATTTTTTCGCAATGATATCAGCAGATAGTCCCTGATGAATGAGTGGATATCCGACATCAAACAGAATGTTTGCATCAGATTTCAATTCCAAAGACGGCTTATAGGACGCATCAGATCCCAATGGCACAATGCTCCTAAAAAATTTAGAAGAACGAATGTACACTTCTTACATCATCTCCACACCACAGGCAATGCCCAAATCCATATCGCCAGAAGATATGGCCTGAGAAATCAGGTGTATTGCAGTTTGACTGGAGCCACATTTTCTGTTTACTTGAACACCGGGCACAGAACAGGGAAACCCAGCCTTCAATAATGAGAGTCTTGCTATATTTGATCCTTGCTCTGACATGATGAACAATACAACATAACGTTTAGTAACTACCTTTAGCGGGACTAGAAACACCACAAATCACATCTTCGACCTCAGATGGATCCACATTTGCTCTGACTGTTACGCCTTTGAGAATCTCAGACAGTAGATTTACTGGATGAACATTATGTAATGAACCATTCTTTTTCCCAACACCTATCGGGGACCTGATGCAGTCAACAATAAAGACATCCCTTCCTCTCATATCTTTTTACAAAGTTTATTTTTAATTATGGACGCGTTCCTCAAGCGGTGTTTAGAGTGGCATGCAGTACTTACATGCACAAATGACCACATACTCCTTCATCTATCATGAAATTATGGAACTTGATACAACAAAGATCTTCAATTCAAAATCAATTATTATTTATTATAGGACAATTGCAAATCAGTGGTAATGTTTCCGTACTTGGCTTCATACAAGTCTCTAAGGTATGTTGATCTCGGTACCCAGTTTCCCTTATCTCCGCACTTTGGCAACGCACCTTTCTTAATGTATGWTCGAGTCCGAAATAACCAGTGTTACATTGACAACCACTTCCAATTAGTTGTGTATAAATACCAAACTGAGTTACACCTATAGGATCACTATTTCCCCAATTACCATAAAAACCAATCACATATTCATTATCAACTAGACTAAAGTTCTGGACACCAAAACCGCTTTGACCGTTACAAACAACATCCCACGCACCTATAAATCTTTTTTGATTTTTTGTCGTAAATGTGACGCATGCTATATAAGGTTGATAGCCAGTAACATTATAATAATAAACTACAACATTTTTTACAAAATCACCAGGAGTTAGTAACATGTAACTAACAGTACCTCCTAGTGGATAATAGACTGGCGAGGTATAATTTAGATTAGAAATTCCCCATTGAAGACTATCTTGTCTATGACCTCCTTTAAACATGAATGTATCGACTGCACCATTAAGATTGTATTCACTAAAATATGTTTGTTGGGAAGAGGGACGTGCTCGACCTACTAATGGATATGATTTGATTGTAGTAGGAGAATTACAAACACCTTTTGATGAGCATACATTGGGTTGATTATATGGAATGCCTGCACACGTCCATATTTCACAATTGCTACGAGTCCAACCTTCATTGCAAACACATTTATCTAATGACACACATTTTCCTCTGCCAGAGCAAACAGAAGTATTTGAACTTAACACTCCATTACAATTAAAGATTTCACAATTACGACCAGAATAGCCATTATCACAATAACAAGTATTAGGATATGCACATGTACCAAAAACACCGCAACCTCCTATCTCGTCACATAGTGGTGTAGTACAATCAGGTCCGTCCCAACCGCTGGAACAAGAACATGTATTTTGGTCATTACAATAAGCAGGATATATACAAGTTACATCATTGGTACAAGTAGACACGTTATTTAAAATCTTCATTTCTGCAAACGAAAAACAATTACTATAACCAGCAAGAGGACTCCAAATGATACCGCTTGATGGACAATTGTTCGAAAATGAATTAGGATAGTAAGCACCAGTTAGTAAACCACTATAACAGTTTTTATACCACCAACCGTAAGGATAAGAACCTTGGAAACAGTTTGAGGATACATTACTAAATGCACCATAGTTACTACTACGATTTCTCACTTCATCTGGATCACTCAAACCATTCTTGGCACTTCCATAATTCGTTCCATTGTCATTGAGTCTATATATCTGGTCAAAACCACCAATGGCGATATTGGTGTAGGTTTGAGTAAAGTTACGACCTATAGGATCTCTCAAACTAATTATCATTGAATTTACTTCATATAAATTTTGTACATTGAACCACTGGTCGAGACCTAACCAATAGTCACCTGTTCTAGGATCACCAAAACCATTAGAGAAATCTGCCATTGGTCGGTTGTTGTAGGTAACGTTACCAGAGATACGTCTATTCACAACAGTATAGCCTTTGTTGGTCATATCGCAATACACTGCGGTTATTGGACTGTTAGGCCATGGCTTAATGTAATACACACCATCTGTAATGAAATTATAAGCATATAAATCTCCACAGGAAAGACCAGGATTAGTCTGGCTCCCATATACACCATAAGGTTTGAAAGTATTGTTTAAATTACAGTTCTCGCCCGCCCATCCTTTATCACAAAAGCATACGCCACTATTACAAAAACCATTACCACTACATACATTAGGGTCGTCAGAGAAGAGTTGATTACACATGCTTAACATACAATTAGGACCATAAAATCCAGCATTACATACACACAAATCTATATTAGTGTTACAAGCACCACGGAATGGATGGCAAGTACTACTATTACAATAAGTAGAACTTCTTATGATTTTCATTTCTGCAAAAGGAAGAGAGTAGTAAAAACTTGAAGTATACGATCTCCAGTTTACATGTTTAGCATAATTTGGAGAAGTTGCTGGAACTACATTACCAGGCGGTACTCTATAGATTCCAGTAAGCATTCCGGAATGACAATTAGAATACCACCACCCACCTGGATAAGCAAGAGCACAAGCGACGTCAGTCCTCGTCATATCATAAGTCGAAAAAGGTTTATTAATTGTAAAAGAATTTCCCGCGTTTCCAGTAGAAGTAGTAAAAGATAACGAGAATAGATCAATCTCGCTAGAAAGTGACAGACGATTATAATCTATATACGAAAGAGTGGCATTCACCATTTGCATTTCGATACGAACTTTGACGTCCCCCTTATATAACTGTTGGATGGCATACCATGTCCTCAAACCTATCCAGTAGTCACCATCACCACCATCAGAAAAACCTATTACATATGAACGGTATGAGGTATTGAAGTTTACATTGGTATTTCCAACTCTTCTGGTGATGGATGTCCAACCTCCATTAGACATGTTGCAATAAACTTTTGTTGTAGGTGCAGACAATGTTGGACGAATATAATACATACCATCGATAGCGCTATTATTATATTGAAGAATGTTATAACAATCAAGACCAGGATTGAATTGAGTACCAACAGCTCCATAGGGTACTTGAACAGAACAATTTTGCCCACTATATCCAGGTTTACAAGAACAAGAATCGGTGTCCCAACACGATCCCACTCCTGAACAAACGAGTGAGTTTCTAGCATCAATTCCAAAACATTGATGAAAGGAACAAGTTGGACCATAATATCCTTTTCTGCAATCACAAGTGTTAGTGGTTGTGTTACAACCAGTGGACCTTAAAAATAAACAATTACTCTCTACACACGGAGTTTGAACAGGTAATATTTTCATATCAGCATAAAACATGGAGTAATAGTAACCATTGCCAACGGGTGCATAATACCAATCAACACCCCTCGCAAAAATACCAACAGGACCTGGAGTATAATAAATACCTGTCAAGTGACCCGTGTGACAAGCACTATACCACCATCCGCCACTAAATCGATTATTACAACTATATGCGGCATCCATAGGGCTCAAGCGGTCGTATGTAGAAAATATCATGCCACCCACATCATTTTCGGCGCCTGCATACTGATTAAAAGTACTTTGAAGACCGATAGATGGACCGCCTTTCACAATATAGCTGCTATTCTCATTCCCGATACTAAATGTTGAATGAACGATAAAGAATTTTTGAAAACTTCTATCTGCCGCTGTTGTGAAATCGATTCTAAGCGATGTGTTTGGGTACATTGATTGTATGTTATACCATTTCTCCAAACCTAACCAATGGTCTCCATTTATATTTCCAAATCCGTTTCTGTAATTATTCCATGTCTGGTTGAAATCAACTCCTCCACGGATACGTCTAACAACAGTCGTGTAGCCACCTCTTTCCTTGAATAGTATGGTTAGTTGAGTAGACTAGAAAAAATTGTAAACATACCATGTCACACATGACCGGAAAAGGTTCTTCTGTAGGAGTAGGATTTATGAGGTAATAAATACCATTTGGCGCATTCGTATTATTCTGCCATACCTCATAACATGAAGGCTGTGGGTTTGCGTAGGCTCCAACTAAAAATTTAGAAATAATGCAAGAATAATCTTACGGGTGCAGTTAATCCCTGGAGGGGTCGCTCCATTCGCGCATAATGAGATGTTACAAGAAACACCCGTATATCCCAATTTACATACACAAACGTCGAAATTGTTACACGAACCAGCGACGCATGGTGTCGTGGTGTTGCAAGTGAAAACCTTTCTGACCTTCATATCTGCGTACAACAAGCTATTGTAATAGTCGCCTGTAATTGACCACCAACATAGCGCCTTTCCGAAATTTGATTGTATAACTGGAATTCTACCTGGAGTAAAATAATACCCTGTGAGTAGAGCCCTACAAAATATTAGTAAAAGTAAACGTCAAACATACTTGTGACAACTATTATGCCACCAACCTCCTCCAAATTCTTTGGCACAATTTCTGCTGTTTGAACGATCGTATGTTCTGAAGGGCATACCATCAATCCGTTGGTTATCATTAGTCACAAGACTGTCGCTAATATTTCCAGTCTGTGCAGCGGATATTTTTACTCTATAGCTATCGTATTGACTAGCGATAGAAAAAGTTTGGTATGTTATAAAATAGCTTTTGGGTCCACTAGAGTCATGCAAAGAAGTCATGTCTATTCTCATGTCTAACGGATAGTTAGATTGCATACCATACCAACTCTCTAGCCCTAACCAGTAATCGCCTAAAGAGGCGTTTCCAAAACCATACTGATAGTTAGAGAAAGTGGTATTATAATCGACCATCCCGCTTATACGGCGGTTCACAGCAGTGTATCCTCCATTACTCATGTCACACCTAAAAGTTACTACCTTGATGAAAACTCACGTACCATCTGTTATTAGTAGAATGTAGTTAGATATCTACTTACGCTTGTTGAACAGGAGCAAACTTGGTTGGTTTTATCCAATAAACTCCATTGGGTGCGTTTCCTCTTGCCGCAACGTAAATCTCGAAGCAAGTCGGCGCAGGAAGAGAATATGATCCAACTAGCATACCAGTGAATTAAGAACCATCAATCTAACATACGTTGCTGGGCAGTGCATTCAAGCAATATACAAGCTACTAATACGAGTAACTGGCTTTGCATGATACGAATGCTTTGTACTAAAATGATAACTAATCCGTACAGTTGTCTTGATTTAATGGACAAAATAATCCAAATCCCGTCGGATAATACCTTAAGAATAACCCGCAAAGTCTTTTTGAGACCGATTGATACAAATATTCGGAGTTCACAACCAACAGGGCATTAACCAAATCCCTTTTGGAATGGCAGTCAATTGTTGATTTTTTAAGAATGGAAGAAAATTGAATGTGAGGGAAATGGAGATGTTTGCAGACCTGTAGAAAGGAGATGAGAAGAACAGCAAGAGAAAAGCGAAAAAGAGTGACCAAAGAAGCAACGGCGTGAATAAATGTTAGTTTGTTATAGATTGTGTAAATCTCTTTGGAAGCAAATTATATATACATTTCCGCTCCATGCATCATCTGCGTACTCGGTGTTCTGTTCAAGACTTGGAGTAGGCTTTGTATGTACACCTTGCTCGACATTTTTATACTATATACTCAAGCGTTTACCTGAAACCAAGCTAATAATTCAAAATGGTTCGGCCCCGCGAATATTTTTCTGAAATTCCAAAAATATCGATCAACCAAAAACACAACGGATCTGATATTTCACTCAAGATGGCCTTTTCCAACAGCTTCGACGCCACCAAGGTAACAGACAACCTTTACATTGGTAGTTTGTTTGCTTGCGATAAGCAACAAGTTCTACAACAACTTGGGATTCGATACATTGTGAATGCAACCACTCACATTCAAAACTACTTTCCCGAAACTATTACGTACCACCGTGTTTCAATAGAGGATTCGGAAGATACTGATATTATGGAGCATTTTGACGAGTGTAGTAAATTTATAGCAAATGCAATAAAAGTCAATAAGTCTTCGGTGCTAGTACATTGCAAGGCAGGAATGAGCCGCTCAGCAACCCTTGTAATTGCGTACTTGATGAAATTTGAAGGATATGATCTAAAAACCGCCCACAAGCATCTTCTCAGGTGTAGACCTATAATATCACCAAACAAATACTTTTTGGCACAATTGTGCCAGCACGAACTTTACTTGCTCAGAAGAAATTCGATGTCAGTACGGGACTTTATGAGTGATGAGTCTAAACTAAAACTCAAGTTGAGTAGCAGCTCTACTCTACTCGAATTCAATCCGAACATTCACACAGACTCTAATCAAGAAACGGTCCGAATGCAAATCCGGTTCAGTAGAGGCAACACGGGCAAATACAACATCAAAATGAATAAAACAGACACTATTGCAGATTTAAGAAACATGATAGAAAGTTCATGCTCTGGGGTGACGTCGTCGGTGTATCAATTGGTAGTGACACATCCAAGACAAATTTTACACAACCAAAAAATGACTATTGAAAAGTTAGATAACTGTATATTGACGGTAAATTTCCTCATGTAGACATGTCTGTATCTCGATGTGTTTGTTAGTCCGCGCTTTGCAACGTTTCATGTAGGAGAAGCAATCTACAATAAATATGTATCTGCATCA